>JAUCMU010000104.1:7711915-7731857 GCA_032275025.1 Enteromius treurensis
ATGATGATCAGATCAGATCTCTGTGTGGAGCACTGGCTGTTGTCAGACTCCTTGTGCAGACAATAATCTCACTGCATTGCTACAATGAATGATAAAAATAATGTTTGGAAATGTAAACCGATATTTTCAACTGACTCGCTACCGCAAAACATAGAAATAAAACCATTTTTTGTTGGTGAAAACACTGGTGGTCTAAGACTTTTGCCCAGCACTGTATATCCATCTCTTTTCTTTCTCCTCCCATTCCACTTTTCTTTAGAATAGGAACATTACGATTCCCTGGCATGCATGAGTTGATTAGACAAAACCACTTCCTGGGTGGGGTCTAACAATCCAAATTATCCAGAGCTCTGGATTTTAATTACAGTGGTTACATTCTACAGATATCTTGTAAACAGGAAACCCCAGACTAATTAGGTTTCTGCTAACTCTAATAATACCTACATTTCAAAAATATCATTTATTTTTAAATAATATTACTACAATTATTATTTCTATCTCTTTCTTCTTTCCTTTTTAAGATATATACTACACATTTTTTTCTTTTGTTCTATAGTTCCTCTGAAAAAAGGCACAGATACTGTGTACAGTGAGCTTCAGACCACTCAAGGTACAAAAACATTACAAAAAGGAACAAATACATTTGCAAATTTCCACACAAAACGTTTCTAGGACATTATGTGCTAAAAAAATGATGTGTGGGTTGTTAATTGATTTCTTTTTTTTATTCACACTGTTTGTACAGGGGCTATTGAACATGTTAACCATGTAAGTGACCTTAATTCTCTCATTTCTTATGACCTTATAAGCATTCTTTAAATGCTGCTGAATGACCTTTGAAATAATAGATATTGCGTGTCCCCCCAGTGTATGATTTAGTATTATTATTGTTATTATTACCTCATTTTTAATACGAGTATCCGAACAGTGAAAACGTACAACTCATCAGCTTTTATTTACTTTAAGCAAATTACTTCTACTAATCTACATCAAAGTAACCCATCTGCTTTTATTAACAAAGGGCAACCTGAGACTTCACAAGTAATGTTTTACCTGTGTGGTGCCAGTGCATCACTGCACCTGATCAGAGAACCTTAAATGTGGTCTTTCTTCAGTATCCCTATGGCATGTGGGAAGATGTAATATACTCACATGGAGGACTGAATGTGTGTGTTTTGTAAACTCTATATACAGTAAGTGAAGTGGGAAACACCAGTCAGACTTTCCAAATAGGGAACAAATAGCAGGGCTGTGGTTTCCTCTTGAACAGAGGGCCAGAATTTACAGAGAGCAGTCATGTGCAAAGTGACTTCATAAACCCTGTGAAAGGCCAGAGGAAAGAAACACAGAAGTACAATAAAATTATGAGACAGAATGACTCAAATGACTCAGTTCAAAACATTGAAACTGATACAAACCCAATTTTCCCTTCTGGGTTTATTATTAAACTTTTTCACCTGCTCTTATTTCACCTCTCACTCATTATGTGTAAATCTCTTATGGATTATGTGGTTTGCGAACAGAGATTAGCATGTCAAGAATGACGAGTGAGAAATTTATCCTTAGAGAGAAATGTTTTCCCTCCATCTGAGACAGCTGTGTCCTAATGGTTAGGGTTAGGGACTTGTCACACAAAGATTGTGGGTTTTGGATGGGTGAAAAAGTATGGGACACCCTTCCTTTAATTTTTTTCCTTTTGAGGATGCTACTAACATAAACAGATTTCCATTCAATATGATTTCTGAAAATGAGGACACACATCTCAATCAATTTTGTGTTTGTGTTTTTGTAGCAAGGCCTGTTAGAATATGTTGAACTCAACCATGATCTTCCTGAACCAGTGGACTAATAGAAGTCCCTCACCTCCCTTTGGACTACTGTGGCCAATGCGCCATCAATCTTCTGTGTCCTCCATCAACATTTTCCTACAAAAAACAAAACAAAACACTGGTTTAATCATTTATTTCCCTTTCCTCGTATGTAATTGATTGTTTGTTTTATTTGTCACAGTGCTATACCGTTGTGTGTATAGTCGGTACTATAAACCACATGCTTTTCACAAGGTTGCATTTTTAATAAAGTGAAATTATTTGTTTGACTTTCTCTCTGTGTTGTCACTTTAAAACTGCAATAACCTTTCTGTCTATAAAGTAAAAAATTAAGGATAAGTTGTTTTTTTGTGTACGTTGCTTTGATTAATGTGATGCTTCAGCAGTTAGCTGAATATCAGCTCACATAAGAGATGATGTCAGATAACATCTTCGGCCAAAATGCTTTCATCTACTGAAAAAAATAATGTAACTTTTAAAGGAAACCAAAACAAAGAATTTCCCCTCTGGGTTCCACTGGGAGAAGATGATAATGGCTAGTGAATACCAGTCCCACCCACATTACTTAGCTCATCAAGTGTACATACAGTAAGCTTCACAAATATTGGCACCCTTGGTATAATAGAAGAAACATGGAAATGTCTTTGGTGACTATCCACTTGGTCATTCATTCTATGCATTCAGAAAATGTAATCAATAAAAATGTAATTAGTAATTAAACTAATCAAATTTTAATAAAGTTAAATAATTCAGTAAAAATATTTGCCAAGATGTCTCCTAATGTTTAATAAGGTGGATGAACAAGAATTGTGAGACCATTCCTCCATACAGAAATCTCTCCAGATCCTCCAGTTTCAGAGGTCCTTGTGGACTTTCTTCTACATCTTATAGCACAGGTTATCTTTGTAGTTGTGTCAAGGGACCGCTACAGTATGTACTATCATCAGCGAATCAATTTTTTATTGATATTGAGGTGTACTTTGGATTATTGTACTATTGAAGGAGCCAGCCAGACTCCAGTTATTGCTGGTACGTGATGGACGTTATGATAACGTATCCTAATAAGATGTCCAGGGCCCCTGGAAAACAAAAAGCCTCACAGAATTGTAGATCCAAAATCATACTTCACAGTGGGAATGGGGTACTTTTCTGTGTTTGTGTCTGTCTTTCTGTCTACATAAGTGTCATTTTGGTCTCATCTGTCAATATTTCCTTTCCATTTCCACTTGCTTTGATTCTTTGTTAACCAAACAGAGCTAGTGTTCGTTTGTGTCACTAACTTCTCAAACAACAAGATCTCCCCAACAGTTTACTGATATTGACTGTAAACTTGTGAATACTTCTATATATAGAATCCTTCTATTTAATATATATAAAAAAACAACAGAAAAAACATGTGAACTATCATCTCGAATTTCAGAGAAAGCAGTTTTGAGGAACTGTGATTTCTGTTTGTGGTTTCATAATACCTTAAGTGTTTTTTTGTTGTGGTGGTGGTGGTTGTTTTGATGCAAATTAGTTTCGACCATCAAACAACATCTTAATGCCATTCCCATTAAATCTTACTGATTTGTGAACTGAAAACGTTTTTTCTCCACTTTTTTTTTTTTAGGTCTTTCTCATAATGAGGAAAAACTATAGAAATGATCGTGTTTGTTACCTCATATTTTTAGCCCAGTGCAGTGAAACAGGAAGTCCGGACTAATCAACAGCTTTTCTAATGCTCTTTTTTCCAGTCTTGTCATTTGAAAGGGGTAAAAATAACTGCATTAGACAGCAGATACACCAATATATCATCAATATAGCTTATAGCATGAATTTTAGTGATGGTTCAGTAAGCATTATTAAAATGTCATTGTTGCTCTTTGTGTTCACATTTGGATTTAAAATAGGTTTTGTTCATCCTTTATGTAATACATTTTACCTCTGTATGTAACGTGGGGCAAACTGTGTGAAAGGGTATATTATTTTTTTACAAGCATATGTAGCATTTAATAACTAATGAATTAATTTGTTCAGGTTGATTCTGATGTCTCACGCATGGCCTTGCCTAATTCAAACCCTTCATACAGCAGCTTGACACAGGCAATATGTGAAAACAATAATAAACCATTTTTCATAAATAAGCCACAAAAGAAATAAGGAACGAATTCTTTATACGACTTTATGCTTCGAATACTTCACTTACGTATTAAAATTACGTTTTAATCCTAGCCCTGACACTGTATTATCGTCGTTGTCCAGTAGAGGGATTATTTGTGCTGTTTATATGTGGTATCTGCACGTAGTTCAGTTGTGACATCTAGCGGAGAAAACCTATTTTTCACACAGTTGGCTGGTTATTGAGCCACAAATTGATTTTTAAAAATAAAAGCTCTATAAAGGATAGAGTGGGTAGAGATAACCTATGTATTTTTTTCTTTCTGTAAAACAAAGGTTAGGCCAAAATGTGTTTAGAAAAGTAGTGACAATCAAATAAATTGCAAACATTTTCATTGAATCCAACAAACCCATCCAATTTTTTATTTAATTAGATTTTTAACTCAAATTAAATTTTAAGGGGGCATTTTACCTATGCCTAAATACGAAGTAAAAATATTTTTGATGCAACCAACTAGATAGAATCCATTTGATGGAAGTTTTGATTATAACTGAGTGGAAAGCCGTATTCAAACCCTATCCGTAAATAGTTTTGAGGGTAACGCATTACACATTACTTTTTAATTTAAGAGTAATATAACTGAGTTACTTTTTCAAAAAGTAACGCCTGTTACTTTGTTTTCTAATTGACTGACAAGTCTCCTGACCTCATGTTGGGAGAAATCAGAAATACAGAGCATTGTGCGCGGTGTGTGAATACAGTGTAGTTCTAGACTAAACGTGAACGTGCATTAATTAATCTTACTCTAAAAAAACAGATTTAGTATTCATAAAAATGAATTAAAATAAACTCAGATTATGACACAAACCTGCAATAATTAAATACAAATGTATCTAATCTCATTTTATTAACCAATGTCTTTGCTGCTTTTTTTATTGACCATTGAGGATCCAGTTCAACCAAACTTACAAGCAAAAATGACTGCATCATTGTTGTTGTTGTTGTTTTTTTTAATTGCTGAATTGCAGAACTTTCTTCTGTATTCTATTTTACAAATGTGAATTTGCTTGTTCTTCAGCCCGAGGTTTATTCGTGACACTTTTTAGTGTGCTTTTATATTTTCTATAAATATAACAACTTATATTAAAAACAAACACTCAAGCTTGGCCCATATTTAAAAAGTAACGCAAAAGTATGCATTACTTTCCATAATTATTTACTATTTTAGGGAGTAAATCAATAACGCAATGCATTACTTTTAAAAGTAACTTTCCCCAACACTGTCCATAAACACAAGATATCTGTTTGTTTCTTCATGCCCTTTACTTTCCGCAATCGATCAATGTTAGTAAAGTTATTGAGGTTTTATGTGTGCTGTAATGTCACCATCTTTTCAGATCAAAGCTATTTTAATTTGGTATGTATGTCCATTCTTTAAATGTTCATAAATAAATTAGATTTCTTTCAACATTATGTCTTGAATGAATAAATGAATGAATGAATAAAATATATTTTATTAAATGACAACAGTCTTTACTTTGATACTATTGACATTGATAAAAAGAAAATTATTTTCTATCTCTCAGTATCCATATGTGCCACCATTGAGCTAATAAGAGAACAAGTGCATCTTAACAGTATTTCTATGCCTCCGCTATGAGTGTTAATATTTAGCAAGAGATGATCAGTTCCTTCATCTCGTCATTAAGTTTAATCTGACTAGTCCATTATTTGTTGATTTTGATGTTTTTATTATGATGATATCCTAACTGAATCAGGAACTGCTATGTTAATGGAAGCAATTTTAATGTATCCTTTTTTTACATTTTTTTTTTTTTACAAAACACTACATCTGTCACAAGTACACAATGCTATGTTAAATATTTTCTTTACTGACTTGTAAATTAAACAAATGCAGCATTTGTTTTCCTTAGCTAACGAATTTTGTCAACCAAACAGAGCTAGTGTTAGTTCCTGTTACTAACATTTCTCAACCAACAAGACACAGCTTACTGATATTTACTCTGTAATTTTGAGGATGTTTCTCTAGAGGAAAAAACTCTTGAAAAAAACTTTTAAAAACCATGCATTCATGCTTTCATGCATAATATTGTGTGTTAATGGCATTGTAGTAAAGTTAGCTATACAAAGTGGGGTCAAAGAAATTCTTGATAATAACAATAAGGGGGGGGGAAAAAACATCTGATCCTGGTCTATTATCATCTTTCACTTTAGTATAAAATAAAAAGTTTTGGGCAAACTGACTTGCAGAGTCTGAACTGTATTTTTTGTTTGTGATTTTAATTTCATTTTAAATGTATTTGCAAATCATGCTTATGTTATCAAGACTTAATAATAACATATGGAGGTTAATGCATTTGGACATTTATTACAAGACATCTGCAAACTATTTCTAACGTCTAATTTTATGTTGCCAACCAGCTAAACATTACACTGTATAACCACAGAAAGTCTCTGGTAAAAGTGATAGTGAGGCATTTCCTGTCTGAGTTCACTCCTTTATCTAGGCTACTTGCACAATCAGCAAAATGAAAATCTTTAGACTATACAGTACTGACTGTATATATTTTATCTCACCTTTCAAACAATGGCAAATCTCTAAAGGGGAATTTTGCTTAATTAGGTGCATTGACAATTTCAAAATTTTAGGGTTCTACAATATGTCCATCCATCTTAATTCTTGATTTAAAAAGGCTCTAGTGAAGTGACCATGGTTAGTATTTTGAGTTAGGATGTTTCCTTAATATAGATTCAAACGTACAAAGAATCTCTTAGAAATTACGAATCCTACTATTGTTCAGGAATTGGCTCATGAATATTAAATCGATTGTTGTCGCGTTCTTTCCTGTGTGTTCAGACAAGCAGCCGAATTAATATTAATGAGCCCAGATAATTCGCTAGCAAACATGCTATCATCTAGCGACGTCTGCCTTTTGCCTAATAATCCAGAGCTAATGGCAGACCGTCATGTTGCGTAAGTAATATTCATGAGCCATAATATGAATTGTGAATTCGTATTCAAGACTGGCAGATTCACTTCCAGGTGCTAGGAGACGCGCGGTCCACTCACAATTCAACACGAACTGTGTTCGGCCTCATAAATGCGCATGCGCAGCAGCGCTATCCTCCTGTTTCCTGCGCACATTGCCACGTTATTAGCGGCAGACACAAAATTCAAGCGACACTTCACACTATTAAAGGTGATAGAAGACTCGCCGCGCTAACAATCTTCCCGGTTTCCATCACGGTACTACTAATAGTTGGCACGTTTGGAGGTGATTCGAGATGCTGAAGTTGTTGGTTGTGTGCGCACTGGCCGCTATTAGCGCGGCTGATATCGCCGAGGAGGAGGACGTGCTCGTACTGAAGAAAAGTAACTTCGAGGAGGCGCTCAAAACTTACCCAAATATCCTCGTTGAGTTTTGTAAGTAGTCGTCAACTTTGTCTTAACTGTCGTTGCTGTGTTTGTGTCCATAGCTTGTGCAGGAGGAGAAAGCAAAACGAAACCAACTCCGTGAAATGGGAGTTGTTTTCTCCTAGTGTTGATTTGCTACAGCAGTACTTAATCTTTTGCAAACATAACTAAAGTAGCAGACGTTTGCTAATCAAATCTTAATGATTTTATAAACCTGAAGGACACAATTTAGAAAGCATTGCCAAAGACGTCTTCAAACTGATGCAATGATTTGAAGAGGTCTTTGCCGCTTCAACCAAAACACTTTTTTTAAAATTAAACAATGCAAAAGTACGTAGACGAATAATGCATTTAATTAAAGTTGGTAGATTTGTAGGAACGTAGCGTTCGTCCGGGCGATTGCAGCCTTGGAACAACAGTAGCTCTTGTTTCATTTGTGTTGGAAGTAATAAATACATTTGCACTTTCGCTTGTTTTTCGACTTTCGATTTCCTACTGCTTTGTTTTTCGGTTTCGCTACTTCCTGTAAATAAGATGCAGTATCTCGTGGGCAAGCATGAATGAGTTTTCAACCTGAAAAGACTTCTCAAACTTGTGTCACTGGCCTCCTAGTTTGTCTGCACTTTACCGGGCTAAATTCATTGGGCACTCTCAAAGTATATCCTGATACAGAGACGGAATTGCACTCAAGTTGACCAATCACTAGGCTCCACGAGTGTTTCGTCATAATGAGAGGCGTGACAGACAGCGGCTCCGGGCTAGGTTGACGTGTACATCAGAAAAATATATTTTCTTTCACACAGAATTTGTTGTATTTAAAAACAATTTTCATGTGAAAAATGAGTGCAAATTGTTTAGTCATTTATTAGTGTTTTATTTGATAAGAGTGAAAGCGTATTGGATGCTTATGTATTTTTATAACCACTGAACTTTGGTCTTAACTTTAATAACATGCCATGTTGAGAGAGACACGACGTGTTGAGGAAGTTTGGACTAATAAGTTTGGTGTACTTGTGTAGTTTCCAGTTTAACTGGATTTGAACACCAATAAATCGATTTTTTTTTAAAATTCATGTACTGTACCACTAACACATTCATTAAGACAAATTACTGCTTATGTGGAGCAGTGAATATAAAATGACTAATATGTAGTGTCGGTAAATGTCAGTTATATTAAAAAATAAATAAAAAATGTTTGTTAATTGCAGATGCGCCATGGTGTGGGCACTGCAAGGCCCTGGCCCCAGAATATGCCAAAGCAGCTGGTATGCTGAAAGCTGAAGGCTCACAAATCAGACTAGCAAAGGTGGATGCAACAGAGGAATCTGAACTTGCTCAGGAGTTTGGTGTTCGTGGATATCCAACTATCAAGTTCTTCAAGGGAGGAGAGAAGGAGAATCCAAAGGAGTATTCTGGTGAGAGATCAGCCACAATTTTCCTACATAATATCCATGGTCCGTCTTTGTGTTTAGACTACTAGACTGGCTTCAGCTTTGACTTATACTATTTTGTGTAGTAAAAAAAATATAAAATGCTTTAGAAATCATTAAGGTTTGTTCAAAAGCTGTTAGAAGAGAATCAGTACGTTGACCAGTTTGTTTTGGTTAGAGTCACTGAAGTGTAACTGAACTAATGACATCTTGTACTGTAAACCATAGTTCACTTTAGATGGGAATGTGAGTTCTAACTGCTGAAGACGTGCATGTCATTCTGTACATGGAAACCCTGAGTGCAGCCTGTTTGTAGAAGGCCCCTCCCCCTTTCCTTCAACGTGCAGTTCCTCACGTTGCCTGTGGTCTGGCTGCTGTAGACCAGTCCTGGCTCAGCAAACGCTGAAAAACAAGTTCGGTGATATTCAGATGTTTCAAGGTCCAAAAAAAGTAACACCCACTTTTTAAAATTCCTTGTGGGATTACAGAAAACAAAATTCCAGAATGATACATCAATGTCTTATCTGGATTCCTAGATGGAACGACTCTATCAGGGTGACTGTGTCAGGTGATGTCAAAAGAACTCAGACTTGATCAAAAGCTGAATCATAGTGTAATTGTTGACGTGTCACATCAGTAGTTCCTGCTGCAAGCTGTCATTAAGACTACCTTTGAAACGGTGACGTCATTCACACTGAACCATTCACTAGTGGTCATAAATGGTCATTAAATTGGTGAGGGTACATGACGCACTTTAGTTGAATCTGTATTTAATAGCTTTAGAATTTTTGGTTTAATTATCAGGACGTTATTTCTTCAAATACAGAATTTCTGTATCATAAAGTAGACCTGGGGATTAGCACATCAAAGTCATGTCATGTTCATTTCCAAATGAATGCATGAACTGATGAAATGCAATGCAAGGTGCTTTTGAAAAAAATAATGTGCCAAATCTCAAAGCACATCTCCCATACTTGCTATGCCACATTTCTGTACATGTAAAAAAGTTTGCTTGATACCACCAGGTTCCTTTGTCTCACTATGAAATGTTCATTCTCCGCTCTACAGCTGGCCGACAGGCTGATGACATCGTCAACTGGCTGAAAAAGCGAACTGGCCCTGCTGCTACTACTTTAACTGATGTAACACAGGCAGAGTCTCTTATTGCTGATAATGAGGTTGCAGTCGTTGGGTTCTTTAAGGTGAATTTCATTGCTTTTTTTCAGCTAGTTCAGTGTTTTGTTGTTGTTTTTTGTTTGTTTATTTGTTTTTTGGTCTCTCTGCAGGATGTTGAGTCAGAAGATGCCAAGGCCTTTGTTAAAGCTGCAGAGGCTGTGGATGACATCCCCTTTGGCATCACCTCAGATGATGCAGTCTTTTCAAAGTTTGAAGTGACCAAGGATGGTGTTGTTCTTTTTAAGAAGGTACACATTCTCCTTGTAACTTTTGACTAAATTTCACAGAAATTGGTTGTCTAATTAGGGTGACCTACAAAATGTGAAGGGCAGGTTTGGGAAGCACTAGCATAAGAGTTGTAAAAGAATGTAAAAACATTTAAAATGTAACCATTAGACATATCTTGATTGGGGTTAGTTTGGACTGAGCCCAACTGAACCGGCCAACCTGACCGAACTGGACAGTTAGACTCCAGAGACAGTTTAGATTATGAAATCTGTATGAGTCCATAATTTTTCAAGTCCTCAGTTCAGCTATGGTAACATTATCCTGTTGCAACTGTGATAGTCTCATCTGGCAGCTCTGCTGTTGCTATTATTGGTTATTGCTCGGCCATGCAATGAATTTGGTTTTCTGGTTCTTACTGGTTGAAGCAGGCAGCAGATCTCCCTCTTGACCTTTCAATGCATTAGGTAATGATGCTCTTGGTTATCCGGGTTAGTAAATCATTGTCAACCCATTAATACACTTTGAGTGGCTTCCTAGAAAACAAACTGGTAACTGACTAAAGAATTTGGTAATGGCTGGTGCAAATTCTGCCACCATGGGAATTTTAATTATTTTAATGCCTGTTAAAGTAGAAAACCTTTAAGTTATCACATTACACAATATTGCTGTTTTTACTGTATTTGTGATCTATTTGTAAACTTTAAGTATCTAGTGGTTCTTCGTTCAAAAAATGTGTGCAATAATTAGCAATAGGACAGTACTCCTGAGCTAGATGAAATTCTTTATAGAAACCATCCTAAAATAATTGATTCTTTCAGCAAGGTGAAAGGATGTGCTATAAATGTATAATCAATAAATTAAACTTCTCATTGACCCCTGTCACTAAAGAGGCTTTGGGTTTGCTGTGTCTTAGGGCCCAGACACACTTTGAGGCAGTAGGGACAATGAATTTAATTCCAGAATGCAGCTGCTCTCTTTATGTGTGCTATTAATGCCTACTGTATGTGACAAATCTAGAATATCTGCTGCTCCGTGGCCAACAACTGTTGCAGTCAAGTTTCTATGCTTGAGTGATCCATAGTCCCCTAGTTTACACTCAATTACAGTGAATTTTGTTTCTTAAAGTTAAATAAGAGGTAATGTCCTTAACTTTGTGTCTTTTGCACAGTCGCTAACTTTTTTTCCTTTTAGTTTGATGAGGGTCGCAATACATTCGATGGAGAGATCAGCAAAGAAAAGCTGCTGGCCTTCATCAAATCCAACCAACTTCCCCTGGTCATTGAGTTTACAGAGCAGGTACACTTGATCCACACTTTTCTCTTGTATATTAACATTACAGATGTATGTTTGACCTGTTGCATACAAACCTAGTTGGTCTATTTATATTTTCATTGAAAAAGTGATTGCATTTTTGCTACATTGTGAAGGAAACAATTGTTTCTCGTCTACAGACTGCTCCAAAAATCTTTGGAGGGGAAATCAAGTCCCACATTCTAATGTTTGTGCCCAAAACAGCCAAAGACTTCCAGGATAAGATGGACCAATTCAAGAAGGCAGCTGAGGGCTTCAAAGGCAAAGTGGGTTTTTTTACAAACTGTGCCAGTGGATGTTTTGCTGAATGCACTGGACTTTAACCTAATTCTTTTTCTCTGTAGATTCTCTTCATCTTTATTGACAGTGATGTGGATGATAATCAACGAATTCTGGAGTTCTTTGGTCTCAAGAAGGAAGAGTGCCCAGCAATTCGCCTCATTACTCTAGAGGAAGAGATGACCAAATACAGACCAGAAACCTCAGAAATCACATCAGAGAAGATCATCTCCTTCTGCACAGCATTCACAGAGGGAAAACTTAAGGTGACTGAGAAGTTTCTTTCTCTTTATGGTATATTTAGTAGTTGCTTAAAATTGACATTTTTAAATGAAAAATATATTTTTTGGATTGATTGTTTTGAATTATTGTAATGTCTTTCAGCCTCACTTGATGAGTCAAGACATTCCGGATGACTGGGATAAGAACCCTGTCAAAGTCCTGGTGGGCAAAAACTTTGAAGAGGTTGCCTTTAACCCCGCCAAGAACGTCTTTATAGAGTTTTGTACGTATTTTGTTTATATATAAATGTCTTTGCTTGGATGCAAGTTCTGTAATCTTGAATGTTGTATAACGTTCCGTATCTGAGCACTTGGTTTAAGGGTTTTAAAGTGGGATCCTTTTTAAGGGTGTACTCACACTAGGCAGTTTGAACCGTGCCCGAGTGCGTTTGACCACCAAAGCGCGGTTCGTTTGACACAATGGACTTCATCGTGTTCAGCGAGAGCACCGCTCTTCCTGTTTACCCTGAAACCGCCTCACTATAGTGACGTAAGTGCGCTCCGGCACGCTTGTAGAAATCATATGTGAGTGCAGGCCAGCGGGGGAGTGGGGAGGGGGGCCAATCGCAGTCTGATATACCAAACCAAACCAAATATTTTGCGTTCTGCTTTTCCTTTGTCCAGATGCCCCATGGTGTGGTCACTGTAAACAGCTGGCCCCCATCTGGGATCAGTTGGGTGAGAAATTCAAAGACGATGCAAACATTGTTGTGGCCAAGATGGACTCCACAGCCAACGAGATCGACGCTGTCAAAGTGCATAGCTTCCCCACGCTCAAGTTCTTCCCTGCTGGTGATGACCGAAAGGTTAGGACTTGAGAGAAATGTATTCTGTTGTAGGTTGATTTGTAGCATAATGTAATGTGAATTATAAAAAAAAAAAAAACCTTGGGTAATGTAATGGTCAGATCATAGGTCAATATACATGCATGTGTGTACCATATGTAATTTCACTACCTTGTGATTAAGCATCAATGCAAAAACCAATATCAATATCAACAGATTATCTTTTTTATATACTTATCTTTAGTATCTAAATATAATATAATATAGAATAAAAAGTAATGGTAAACCCAAAAATTAAACTTCTGTAAACTTTCATTTACTCACTGTCAAGTAGTTCTATACATATATGAATTTATTTGTTCTGCCGAACAGATATTTTGAAGAAAAGTTTAAGCAGGCTGTCACCATTGACTTTCATAGTAGGAACAAAGAAATACTATGAAAGTACTATTGATCCTAAATAGCCTGGTTACAAAAATAATTTTGTGACTGACTGATGTAGGCAAAAACGTAAATAATTAGTATTATGAACACAAAAAGAAAGCTATTTAAAATATAGTTTGTATAAAAAGTACACAAAAATGGTAATAAATGTAAAAACTAACTTATTCTGGGTTGATATTAATCTCAACTTTTCAATTTGGGAGTTGTATTCCCATTGTATATTTCTTCCCTTAACTTGGCTATTTTCCTGGTAATGCAGTTTGCTGATAATTAGCCAACAGATTTATAAATGCTCTGATATAGCTTGTCTCACAGCACGTGCATAGGAAAAGAGACACTCCTCTTGTCTAGACCCAAAGAGCTCTAGAGCTGCTACATGGATCTAATTCTAAAAAATAAAACCCCTTTCTCAGTCCAGGGTATCTTTTGATGAAGCGGTACACTGTGCTGACAAAAGACCACCATATAGTTCTTGGTAAATTTAAGTGATGAATTTTATTTATAAATGGAAATTATTTCTGAAGATAAATCTTGGCTAGATCCTAGTTTTGCTAGGTCACCCAGCTGCGGCCAACACCATAAACTAGTTACTAATGTCTGAATATGTTTTTCCATTATACATTAATGTGATGTTTTCTTGCAAACAAATGCCCCTTTTGCAGTGTATGGGTGGTTTAATAGTAGTACCAAAACTAATAGTGGGGTGTTTATTTTTTTTTTTTTTTTTTTTTTTTGTATCCCCCCCCCCCTAGGTAATTGATTACAATGGTGAGAGAACGCTAGATGGATTCACAAAGTTTTTGGAGAGTGGCGGAAAAGAAGGTGGAGCACCAGCAGGAGATGAGGATGAAGATTCTGATGTATGTATAATTTGGTTGCAGTTTTTTTTTTTTTTTTTTTTTTTTTTTGGTTTTATTAAATTTTTTTGTATAACTTACCATAATTATACAAAAACAAAAATTGAAAATCTGGCAGCATTGGCTACAGAGAAATGTTTGCTTAGTTTGTTACTTCAGTAATTAAACTTTTGTTATGCATGTGCACATCTACTACTACTACTACTAATTAATAAAAGAATGAGCTAAATCTGACACTTTACCAATAGGTGACATAAAATGGTAATACGCTTGTACAGTTTGCTTACATAGCAGCAGTTGTTTGCTGTCTATCTAGCTCATGGGCATTCCTGGCTTTGGTCCTCCTGTGCATGAGGTAAAAGACCCTGCTGCAAATCTGTTGGTAAGCCACTTGCCAAGAGCCTGCACGATGCGGAGTCCATTAAAGTGGCCCAGTTTTTCCAACCCTTAAAGTTTTGGCTTAATTAAAGGAGATGTTTGTTTGCAAGCATTTAAAGTAATTCGATTTTCAGAGAAAACAAAACAACAAAACTGCCTACTTCTTGACACTTTTATTGTTGGGACATAATCCGTAGTTCTTTTTGTTTACTGCATGATCGTCATTGCCAAAAGTTTAGTCCGCACCAATATTCAAGCTAAACCTAACAGAATTTGAAGTGAATGGGATTATTTATTGATATAATATTATTTTCTTTCTCCATTGCCAAGCTGTTTTGCTGGCTTCACTGATTTCCAGATCATATTTGACCAACAGCCTATTTTTGGTTCACTCGTCTAAGCCATTTGGCTCAAATATTCTGGAGTTTATCACATTTGTTAAAGCACAATCCAGGACCATAGAAATCCATCCAGAGGAATGGAAGTTTCTAGGAAGTTTAAATTTAGAACATTACCATTGCCACTAATGCCCAGCACAACTGTTATAGCTATTTACCTTCCTTTCCCCACAACCACCACCACCGACAGTCAGTAAACACTAGCAGGTCCGCACGTCCCAGCTATGAGGAATGGACTCTGCAACCGAATACTGCTGGTGATAACACGACTCGGCCCCTTTTGAACTCATGTCTGTTGCACTTGTTTTGCTGCAGGCCATGGATTACTGGCATGTTTGTGGCAATTTGTTTTGAATGGGTCATGTTAGTACACATGGCCTTCTGGTAGGGATGTCCATGGCTTGCCATGCTTCAAAACATTTGCTTTGGTGGGCAAATATCCAAGCTGTTGCCATTTTGTAGTAAAATATTTTTACGTGTTTACTTAAAAGAATATTTTACTCTTTCCATAGGATCTGGATCTTGATGATGCAGAGGAGGATGACTCAGATGGGGAAGAGGGACACGATGAGTTATAAGGGTCAGGAGGAAGAGGCGAGACAAACCCCTTCACCACCACCACCACCTCCACTTTAGACCTCCCTGTCTGTGAACACTAAAGCTTTTCCTAACTAATCCAACAGCCACCGGGCGTTACAGGGTCTTTCAGCCAGTTTTCATTACCAGTTCAGCCCAACCATCTGCAGCCTAGAGAAGTGCCTCTCTGCCCACCACAACTTTATCTCTTTTGAAGTTTTACTGTACAGTTTACTTTTTTTGCATTAAAATGTGTTAGGTTTTTAGGTTTAATTCTACTGGTAATCTGTTGAAC
This sequence comes from Enteromius treurensis, assembly GCA_032275025.1. NCBI lineage: Eukaryota > Metazoa > Chordata > Actinopteri > Cypriniformes > Cyprinidae > Enteromius > Enteromius treurensis. Next base: position 7,727,720 of record JAUCMU010000104.1, read on the forward strand.
TGCTCTTTATACCTGCCCACTACCTCCTTTTGTGATCCGGGGACTCAGTGTTAAGATTTTGCAGTATAATACTGGAAATACTCTCCTGATAAAGGAGGGGGAAAGCCAGTTATTCTGCCCTGAAATATCCACTCATTCAAAACGCAGAATTAAGGCAGAGGGGCTGTATATCCTCCATTTTTTTTAGGTGGAAATAAAATTATAGTAATGGGCTGCTATTACAGTATGAACAAAACTTAGCAGAGACCAAACTTGGGTACCTTCCCTGTTTCAAACCGCATTTTCATATTCCTTTTCCAAATTAACAACTGCTACTGAATTATTTTAAAGATGTAAAAGTGGAGAACTTGTTTTATTTAATTTTATATTTGATATTGATTTAAATTTTTTTTTTTATTATTTGTTATTTTTATCTTCCATACTGAAGGGCCCAGAAACAGCACTTTTGTTGAAATACCTGGGGCAGAGTTGGCCCTCTCAGCTTTCTGGTCATCTGGGAGGATTATTTGAAACCTTGTTTTGCACTTCGTTCAGTGCCATCAGAGATTCCATATCAGTTACTGAAATGAAGATTTATCATCTTGTAAGGACAATAGCTCTCCCATACCCTTCTTGCTGTCCATCACTTTAGTGGAATATTCCTTCCGCCTGGAGTTTTAATGCCAGTTTATGACGTCTGAGTGGTCCGTGTTACGGGGAGGAGAAAGTGTGCTTGTAACCAACTTAATCAGTCTTTTCCCCTTCTTATGCCAGAGTTCAGGGTTGTGTGTGTGATTTGGTTAACCCTGATGTTGTCTGTCTTTATTTTTCTAGGAACGGTGAATTTCAGGGGTGATGTTTAAAGAAAGGGAGGGTTTAGAAATTCAATTTGGAGGGATTAGGGATTTGGGTTTTGAAATTTGTCGAAATGTTTGAGACTCAGCATTCCATTGCATTGAAATTGATGACGTAAACTGGTGGCCAAATAAACAACAAAATGGTAATATTTGGGGTGTTTGTGTTATTTTTATTTTTTTTATTACTGATTCAGTCAGTTTTGGTTCTGTAATTTAGTTGGAACAATAACGACCTCAAAGCGGCGTAGTTTTTTAAAGCTAAAATAAAGAACGACAAATGTTATGCAGCCAATTAACAGAATGGGTTTTTGGGGATTTGCCAGAAGGGAATCTAGAATTGCAAAATTATTGAAATTGCTTCCTTGTTATCCCACAATTTCAATTATGTGACTAAAACTTATTTACTATATTTTCATAGGGCTTTTTTGGAGTTGACATGTTGGCCAAATATACAAATATTTTATTCCATGTCTCTCTGGGTTTTTACCAGTTCAAATAGCTTATACACGGTGTTATCTAGAATGTGGGGAAACGTCTGGAACTGTTTGTAGGAGCTGAGTAGTAATAGCCCACAGCATAGAAAGTAAGGTAGACCTAAAGTAGAAAACACTGTCAGTAATCATGACATATTAATGTGATTAAGCGGTCATCTGCAAATAGAGCAAGAGCCTCTTTTTGCTGGCAGCCAACTTGATAAAGATCCAGGCTGTTTATTCAAGTGTTATTTTAAATTCTAATTGTGACCGTAAACATATCCTGGCCTTTACTTTAACCATAAACTATATTTATACCCTATTCATTGTGTGCTAGAAATTACCATTGGCTTCCCTGCTGTGTGGCAACAGAAGCTGGGGTGGGGGAATTTATCTGAAGAGGAGGAGGAAAGGCTTGGTTCAAATGTGGTGTGTAAAAACAAGCTGAGGTTACGGATCTCATTGCTAAGTTGGCTGAGAATTGTAGGGGCGTGACTCCAGATCACACCCACTCGTCTTCCAATTCAGTCATCTGAGCTATGAGACGACAGTCTCTTAATATAGTTTAGTTGGGGGTATATATAGGGAACACATAGAGCTCTGACTTCAGACCAACTTCTAAATTACTGTCTAGGAAGGTGCTCTACATTAAGAGACAAACGAAGAAGACGGACTGAGAAGCTGGAATTACAAAACTGCACCTTGGAACAGAAGAAATCCTGAAGTCATCTGATTGTGCTGAAGTTTTTAGCCACATTGAGAACTAGTGCAGAATATCTCATCCAATCTTTGGAACAAGAACATAAACAATGAAGTACTACCAGTGTCCAGTCACCCAGACCGTGCACTATGAGGGGTGCAATCCAAATGCCACTAGACCAGTGTCATGCTTTCATTCACAGCCTTCTAGCAAACCTGTTCGCAATGTTCACTTTCCCAATGACATAGTCTTTCAGGATTATGTCCGTCAAGGAGAGCTGGAGAGAATTGGACGCTTTGTTAGAACCAGTAGAGTGAGTCTGGACACCATCTACCATTCAGGTAGGAAAATCTATGCTCAATCTCAACCTTCTACTCTGCATGCACATAATAATTTAAGTGCGTTCTCTGAAGTCTGACAATGGCAATTTATCCTAATAATAATTAGCAATGCCATTTTGTCTAGTAAGCTCTGACTGTTAAAAAATTTAATCCACAGTGTATCAAGCTTTAATCTACTGATAATTGAGCTGTCTGAGCCTGTCCTTTAACATTAACTCCTTGCTGATTGTCTAGGCATGGCAGCCATTCATGAAGCAGTCCTATCTGGAAACCTGGAGTGTGTGAAGCTTCTGGTAAAATTTGGGGCTGACATTACCCAGAGGGATGAGGATGGATGGACTCCTCTCCATATGGCCTGTAGTGATGGCTTTCCAGAAATAGCCAAGTAAGCAAATTTCTAGTATAGGAAATAAAGACAAGCCTTTAATTGTGATTTCTAGCTTTTTACTAGTTCTCTATCAAATGTGTTTCAGCAAAGAAGCCTCATCAGAAAAAAAAACAAAAAACAAACAGAGCATTTACCAGCAATGTTCTCAAGAAACTAGTGAAAGACTTGAAGACTTGATTTTATTTTTGTTTCAGGTATTTGCTGTCTTTGGGTGCAGACACTGAGGCTGAAAATGACTGCGGGGAGAAGCCTGCTGATCTTATTGACCCAGACTGCAAAGAGCTGCTTGAACTGTTTGGGGTTGGTGGTCCCTGAACTTGCCTGACACTGAAATTCTGATTGCTCTCATCTGTTATGGCAGTTGCCACATTGAAAGGATGAAACCAGTAAAAGAGTGGAACATCCACTGTGTATGCAGTGAAGCTGGTGGTTGAGACACGTTAAAAGAGTGTCTGGAGTGGTCCTCTGCATTTGGACCAATAACTGTGTTTTGGATGTGAGTTGGACTTGCCTCCACAAGAAGGAACTGTTCCAGTGTTGACGATGCAGTTTGTTTGTACTGTAAGCTAATGACAGTGACAAACAGCTTTTCTGTCAATTTGCTATAGTTAACGCTTTCTATTTTAAAACATGATTTTTAAGTAGCAGATCATTGCACTATGGTCACTGTAATTATGTGATTTTTTTTTTTATTATGAATTTACATAAAAAACATGAAATTGTACAGAAAGTCTTAATTTTATACATGTATGGATTAAATGTTTTTATACCCAAATATACAAAAAAAACAAAAACAAAAAACAATGCTGTCTGTTTTATTTTTGCTGTTTTCTGTGTCTATAGCTACAGAGTATGCATATAATAATAATGCATTAATCTATAGGATTTGTAGTAAATTCCAACAAAAGTGAAAATTTGTTTATAACTGGTTTATGGCATCAAAGTTGTATTTATTAAAAAAGAAAAACTGAAACATCACATGGTCCTAAGTATTAGTAGAGTCCTTTACTCAGTATTTAGTAGAAGCACCCTTTTGATCTAATACAGCCATGAGTCTTTTGGGGAAAGATGCAAGTTTTTCCCAGCTGGATTTGGGGATCCTCTGTCATTCCTCCTTGCAGATCCTCTCCAGTTCTGTGAGGTTGGATGGTAAACGTTGGTGGACAGCCATTTTTATGTCTCTTCAGAGATGCTGAGTTTAAGTCAGGGCTATGGCTGGGCCATTCAAGAACCGTCACTGAGTTGTTGTGAAGCCACTCCTTCGTTATTTTAGCTTTGTGCCTAGGGTCATTGTCTTGTTGAAAGGTAAACCTTCGGCTCAGTCTGAGCACTCTGGAGAAGGTTTTCGTCCAGGATATCCCTGTACTTGGCCGCATTCATCTTTCCCTCGATTGCAACCA
>JAUCMU010000104.1:7760317-7771199 GCA_032275025.1 Enteromius treurensis
CAAAGGCAAATAGGTCTCTCTGGCGAGTTCCCATATGCAACGTCTCCGTTCCCTCCTTCAGGGAACGTGAGTTACGTTTAGTAACCTAGATGTTTTCATTCCTTAAATCTTTTCAGTGTGCCATAAAGGTTGAAAAGTGTCCATATCATTTATAGAACCACTGTACATGACAATGAATCGCAATGGCACATTTACACCTTTGGATATCCATTCTGATAGGAGATATTTTTGATGAGTCAAAATCATCCCTTCCCTATTCTACTAGCAGAAGGAGCCCAAATGACAGGTAAAATAAAAACTGAAATTAAAACCCAATAATCATTTATTTTGATTTATTTATTTAAAACAGTCATATTGCTAAACATGTTACTTTGTATTAATCTAGTGTCTCAAGAGCATCAGCCCCACCATTCCTTATGCGCTCCAGACCTCAGGCCCTGCGGATCACTGGTCGTGTACTCACTATGTTTTTCCAGGGAGAGATGCTGTTGAATCAAATACAGGTCATTGGGGGCAATAAGACCGGTGTGTTTGTGCATCGTGTAACTGAAGGATCATCTGCTGATAGCACTGGAATCAGTCCTGGATCTCAGATACTTCAGGTTAATATGTCTAGAGTTTTTGTTAGGAAATTTCAAAATTTCCAAGATTTGCTTTCATTTAGAGGCAAAAACCTTCCCCTTTACCATCCATAACTATTGCAAAAACCAGTTTAACTTGAATAGTAAAGAAATTCCTCTGAAAAACAAAGTGGGAGGAGTCACGAAGAGAATTCAGAATAGCACTTCCCTTATGATTTTTTTTCATAGTTAAGACAGAAAATGAAAATCTCTCTTTTAATTCTTCTCTTTAAATGAGGAAACATATCAGAGATCATTTTAAAGGGATCAGTTAGATGGGATGGGGTGAGAGCTAATCAGAACCAATACTGTGTATTTGTAGCTGAAGTATGAGCGGGAGCAGAGAGCTGTTCGAATGGTTTTGGAAGACACCACTATGGAAGAGGCCCTGTGGGCCCTGGGGCAAGTCCAGGGACCATGCAACATTACACTGAGACCTAGCCAAGATGGTAAGAAACAAATTGGAACATTGAAACACAATACCTATTAAACTGCCTATTAACCACTCAAGTGATATATATTTCAAAGCAGCCACTTAGATTCCCAGGGAATGCATTAACTGATAAAATTAATCCCTTAAGTGCAGTGTACAGTACGTGGCTTTGGAATAAGTGTGTAATTGAATCTATGTGTATTTACACTATTTGTTCACAGCCTATTTATCCATATTCAAAAGCTTTTGTGACATTTTGTGAAGACTGAGATTTTTTAAATATAGGTGAACATGCTATAATTTTATGCTTAAATAATAATATGGCAAATGTTTCAGTTTATTTTTCTTAATAATTATGCTGGTTGCATCATGATCCTGTACATGCTAAACTCATCTCTAAAATGTTACAGTTTAACAATAAACGCAACTCTGTTATGAGTGAAGAAACATTTGCCTATTTGTTCATTACCTGAACCAAAACACTTTGTAATGTTTGATCTTTAATCATGTAAATTGTAAATGTTTAACATTGATAGTTGTTAAACAGCTCAGAGACTTATTAAACCAAATTTTCTGCTGATTTTCTTTTTAGTTTATGAGAACCTGTTGCAGCAGCTAAAGAATGGGGAGGTGAAGTCGGGGGATTCCTTCTATATCCGTGTAAACATGACAATGCCAGGGGATGCAGCTGGAACTCTCGCAGTCAAATGTAATGATATTGTCCATGTGACAGACACTCACCATTTCAATGATGGCTCCTGGTGGGCCTGTCACGTGCACCCTTGTCACTTGGAAGATCTCAAGAGTGGGGCTCTGCCCAACTACTACAGGTACACAACCTTACACATTATTTCTCAAAAGACTTTTTATTATTAGAAAAACAGACATCTGCAATGTTAATCTACAATCTCCAATTTACAGTGTTTTGTATTTTACATTTTAACATATGTAATTTTTTTATTTTTTTAAAAGAACATAGGAAAAAAAACAGAACAAACAAACATACAAAAAAAAAACAAAAATAAAAAAACTTGAACACTTAGGGAGTGAAGTATGGTTACTGCTACATATACAACATATTATTGTCTCAGGTTAAACAAATAAAAGTCTGGCCTGTATGGTGTTATATAGTCTATCCATTTCTTCCAACGTAACACAAACAAGTCCTTCTTGTAGTTCAAATCTGCAGTTAATTTCTCCATCCTGCATATATTCATCGTGATGTCCATCCACATGGTTAATGTTGGACTCTCCTGTGAGAGCCATTTTTTTGTAAATGCCTTTTTGCCTGCCACTAACAGAATACTAAACAAATGTTTGTCTCTCTTTGTCCATCCCTTCGGCATGAGTCCAAAAAAAAAGACTTTGCTTTGCAAGGGCAGGTGGCTCCCAAAATTTTCTTGTATTGCTTTATGTATTTCCTTCCAGTAAGTTTTAATAACCTGACAACTCCAAAAAATATGATAATGATTTGCTTTTCTATTTCCACAATTTCTCCAACATGCTGTGGAGGTATCTTGATAGTGTGATTTTTGGTACGGTGTTAAAATATCTTATCAGGCTTTTTCATCCAAACTCCTTCCAACTTTGTGAGCTGCTACATTTCCATTGATATTCCCAGATTTTTTCCCATTCATCCTCTAACAGCTCTATTTCTCTTTCCCTTTCCCATTTTGTTTTAATGTACAGTGTTGAATGCGCTTTCTTGTTTATAAGCCCTTTATATAGATCTGAAATAATACCCCTATCTTTGTTTGCATCATAAGCCCTTTAAAACAGAAATGTTTTTCTACTGAGCATCGTATGATGGATTACACCAGTGTATCATAGGTCTCAATTGTGCTGCCCAGTAATAATCTCTGTGGGAAGGAAGTCCCCTCCCCCTTTTGCTTTGGTCAATTGGAGGGTTTTAAATTGGATTCGGGGTCTCTTACCTTGCCAGATATATCTGGACAACATTTTGTCCCATTCATTAAATAGTTTTTGATCTATTTCTATCGGTAGGGTTTGAAATTAATAAAGTAATTTGGGTAGGATGTTTATTTTAATCGAGTCTATTCTTGAACTGAAACTTAAGTATGGAATTAGATTCCATCTTTCTATATCGTCTTTCATTTTCTTTTGTATCGGTGAGTAATTATATTTAAATATTTCTGTAAGATCCTTCGGTATTACAATCCCCAAATATCTAAGATGTTCCGTTTCCCATGCTAAATCATATTAATTCCTAGCTTCATCTGGTGGTCTATAATTGTATTTAAGCAGTTGAGTTTTATTTATGTTAATTTTGTATCTTGATAGTCTGCCAAAGTATTCAAACGATTGCATTAATTTGGGTAGTGAATTTGTTGGTTGATCCAGAAAGATCATGTAATTTTTTAAAATGTTCTTGTTTGTAATTCCTAAGATTTAAAAATATATATATATTATTTTTTATGTTAAAAAAATACAACTATACATGTTAACTTATTTTTCAGAGCACAGAGACTCCTAATCAGGGCTCTAGAGGATATGACCTACCCTCGCAAAGCACAAAGAAAGGTGAGAGTACATCAGTAAAGTTATCACAAAAATTATTTCTCTCTTTTTACATATTTTTGATTCATGAACTATATAGTGATTAAAAAGATTACAGGTAATTTAACATGAATGCAATAAAATGCTGCACAATGCATAATACAGTTATTTAAAACAGAACTACAGTATAAAACAATTGTTTTTCCTGGCCTGTTGACATGACATTAAAAAGTAAGTCATAATTCATGAGTTGTGTATCATAGTGTGTGTTTTAGATGAATAGTTATCAGATACCTAACACATTCTTTTCTAGCTTTGAATCACCTTAGTTTGGAACTACGGAAACATTTGTCAGATATTGAACTGTGGGTGTTGTATGAGGTGCTTTGGTGAGGGAATAATAACACATAACTTAGAACTCTGAAACTAGCTGAAGAGTCATACGTTTTTGTGAGTAAGAGGGCAACCTTTTTATTTTCCTCTCATTAAAAGATTAATGAGTTATAGATAGAGATGTGAAAAAATTTTTGTAGACTCACAATGTTTGATTCTGTTAAGATGTGTCATGAAAAGCACAGATTGGTGAAGCCTGTTACATTAGTCCTCAGTAACCCACTGTTTCTGTCAATAGGAAAAGACGTTAGCTCATGAGAAGCAGAGAGCGGCGAGGATCGTCATCACCGGTCAGCAAAGCAGAAACCCACTGTGGGTCTGTGTGGATGATGACAACAACACAGGACAGGACAGTTAGTACAAGACAAACTCATTTTTGCTTTTTTGCTCATAATTAAACAAATAAACAGTTCTTCCAATTCAACAATTTTGGTTTTATTAAATATTCCTTTTAATACTTTGAGGAAGATATTGCTGAAAAAATGTATGCAGTCTGACTGTGGAAGAGTGAGATAAATTTATTATTTAAAAAAAATAAGGCTGCTAAGTCTTTTTAGACTTTTCATAGACAGGTTGTATAAATATATATTATATTATTATATGTATAAAGCACTAAACCAACAATTTGGTAACGCATTTTATTTATTTTAGTACTGATAAAACTCATAGTGTGTGTTTAACTATGCGTTGTCATATGAACAACAAGTCAGTAACGACACTGATTTAAGCCTCACAAAACTTGAGTTAAACAGAACATAGGAAGTTCACAGTATGCTTCACTAAATTATGTGACTCATTGCAATTTTTCATTTGGCTATAATTTGTGTTAAACTGTTGAAGCAGAACTGTTATGGTGAAGAGTAGGGCAGGAAACACTGTCACAATACTTAGTACTGAACCAGTTCTGAATAACGTCTATGCTAACAAATCTTTCATTTAAACTTTTAAAGTAATCAGTGTCTGTCAAAATATTGGTTTAGACCTTAAGCAACAAGAAAATCGTTCTCTCTTGTAGGTGATGGCTGTGTGCCCAGCAGATGTGTGACCCTAATGCCCTACACCCTGGTTTCACCTCGTTTCCCACCTGTCTGTCGACCAGTCCTCCTACTTCCCACATTGCTTGGACGTGTCTTGCACAAACGGTTGGCAGAACAGGAAGGTTATCAGCTCTGTGAGCCAGGTAAATTATTATTATTTTTTTTCCAGATGTTTTCAATAAAAGTGGGGAAAATGAAAATATAATGGTGCATTAGAGAAAACTCTTTACATTACAGTAAGAAATCCCTAGTATCAGTATTTTAAACCTCAAAAGAACTTTGGAATCTGACTAAATCCAGATGCAATCTGTTATTTCCCTGTTCTGCAAACAAAGCCGTCAAAATGCTTAGCCATGCTGTCAATGTAACAGTGTGTTCTGTCTGTTTTTCCTGTTACAATGGTTTGGGTTGAAAAAAAAAATAGAAAGTGCACAAGACTGCATTGGATTTTGCTTGTAACATATTTGAAAGGATTCACATACACTTTTAATGTTAATCTGTCCACAAATTACAGCACAAAAATATATATATATATTTTAAAGCAAAACACATAAAACAGCCCCTAAGCAGAACAATACACGCTGTATGGGAAATTGCAGTGCAATCTTTTCCAAAAAATTTACTTGAGAGCCATTAATTAATTTAGGACAGATTCACAGTTAGTTCTAATTCTGTACAGTCTTATTTATCTGCTTTGGTCTCTGATTGCTTCCTCCTGACCTCATTTCTTTCACCTCTTCCTTCCTCTTATATCTTGCATTTTAGAGTTGCTGATGGCAAATGAGCATGCCATTCAAATGCAGAAGGGGGAGATTCTTGAAGAATGTGACTCAAAAACACACCTTTGCTATACGTTACAGGGAGTGGAGAAGATCATGAATCGGGTGGGTCATAAAAAATTGCTATTTTATTAGTAATTGCCTGATAAATAGCATTCAAACAGCAATTGTATTAAATAAGTTGAAAAAAAAAGATTGAGTGGGTGATTTACAGTAATACAATACAAAAATAATTACAATAAGCATGTGTATACTATATATATATATGTACACACACAGAAACACACATTTATACATACAGTGGGTCAAAAAAGTATTTAGTCAGCCACCAATTGTGCAAGTTCTCCCACTTAAAAAGATAAGAGAGACCTGTAATTTGTAATTAATCATAGGTATCCCTCAACTATGAGAGACAAAATAAGAAAGAAAAAAAATCACATTGCATGTTTTTTAAATAATTTATTTGCAAATTATGGTGGAAAATAAATATTTGGTCAATGACAAAATTTAATCTCAATACTTTGTTCTCCTCTAGAACAGTAATGTTTTAGGGTTGTTGCTAGGCAACACAGACTTTCAACTCCCTCCAAAGATTTTCTATGGGGTTGAGATCTGGACACTGGCTAGGCCACTCCAGGACCTTGACCTTGGCCATAGTGGAGTTTGGAGTGTGACAGTTTGAGGTTGTTGTGGACAGATGTCTTTTATTCTGATAACGAGTTTAAACAGATGCCATTAATAAGGTAACAAGTGGAGGACAGAGGAGCCTCTTAAAGAAGAAGTTACAGGTCTGTGAGAGCCAGAAATCTTGCTTGTTTGTTGACCAAATACTTATTTTACAGAGGAATAAACCAATTAATTCATTTTAAAAATCCTACAATGGGAATTTCTTATTTCTTTTTTAGTCTTATATAATTTTTCTTTCTTATTTTGTCTCTGATAGTTATATCATTATAACTATATTATAAGGTATAACTATGATGAAAATTACAGACCTCTCTCATATTTTTAAGTGGGAGAACTGGGAGAACAATTGGTGGCTGACTAAATACTTTTTTGCCCCACTGTACATGCGTATATATGTATATATATATATATATATATATATGCGTATATATATATATATATATGCGTATATATATATATATATATATATGCGTATATATATATATATATATATATATATATATATATAAGCATTTACAGTGGGGCAAAAAAGTATTTAGTTACTGTTACAATACTGTGAAATATTATTACAATTTAAAATACCAGTTTTCAGTTTTCTTTTTTTCTTTGAGCAAGGCTGAATTTTCAATCTTCAGTGTCACATGATCCTTCAGAAATCATTCCAATATGCTGATTTTTTATCAATGTTGGAAACAGTTGTTCTGCTTAATATCTTTTGATATCTTTCTTGGAATCTCTGAAACTTTTTGCAATTTGCATTTTTTTATAAATAAAAGGTTAAAAACAACAGCATTTATTCAAAATACAAATATTATCTAACAATTAAAGTCTTAACTATGACTTTGTTCTATTTAACACATTCTTATAAAATTATTCATTTGTAAAAAAAAAAAATTGATAATAAGTCCAAAAATTTACTGGCCCCAAATTTTTGAATGCTGGTGTACATTGATACCAAAGATGCTGTTCCTTTTATCTGTTTATTTATAAAAGACTCATGAAACAAATATAACAGGTTTCAAAAGATATGAAGCAGCACAATTCTTTCCAACTCTGATAACATATCAGCATATAAATGTAAAACTGAAAACTGTTGTAATGGATGATAGAAAAAATAGCTTTAATCACAGAAATAAATTAAAGTTTAAAGAGTGTTATGTAAAAAAAAATTAAAAAATAAATTGCAAACATTTCTTTCTGTATTTTTAATCAAATAAATGCAGCCTTCATGAACAGAAGAAAAAACATTTTAAAAATCTTACTGATTAAACGGTAATGTGTATGTGTGTGAGAGAGAGAGAGAGAGAGAGAGTGAGACTATGTGTCACTATCTGTTTAATATCCAATGTATAGGGCACTCACTGTGTGTTACCGCTGGGTTTGGACTGTGTACGTCGTCTCCACCGTGCAGAAATTTTCCCCATCATCATCTACATCATGTCTACAGAAAGGAGTCTCCGCAAATTGAGGTACTATAATTCCTTACATTAAACTTTTGGAATTAAAACTAAAACTGAATTGATTTAAAGATTCAGATGTGTAACACAAAAAGCTGTTCTGGTAGCATAACTACTGTGATATTTATTTGTTCTGTTTTTTTCCTAGACACAAACTACGGCAGAATGTTTTGACTGAGAACCAGGTGCTGGAGTGTTCCTGCAGCGAGGAGCCCCTTCTGGATAAACTGCCCTGCCTTTACCAGAGTATTCCGCCAGAGAGCTGGCATGACAGTGCTACCCTAATTGACACTCTGAAAATGGTGGTGTCAGAGGAGCAGCAAAAGATTGTGTGGGTTGAGTCAGATACCTGGTGAAAGAATAAAGTAAATGAGAGCATAAATCCCCTAATCACAATTAGAGTATTAAGGCCCATTTATACTTTGTTGAATGAATAATAGACCATAAACCATAAAATAATTTAATTATCCAAAACATCCATATTCACACAACATTGTTTGTCCATACAACAATACTGATCATAACATGATTAAAAGAGAATTCCACTAAACATTCATGATCCAATACATAGAGGTCCAAAGAAGGAATATAATGGGCCTTTTAGATAGTTAAACTGAAAAGCACATTCTGTGCATTAAAAAAAAATAGAGAGGTCTGCCTCAAAGCTAAAACGCTGTACACTACCACTCAAAAGAGGTCAATAGATATTGTACTTTTATTTAGTTAACATGTATTCAATTGGTGAACAGTTACAGTGAAGACTTGGATAGTTACAAAATTATATTTCAGACAAATGCTGTTTTAAACTTTCTATTAATTAATTTATGAAAAAAGTATTACCATTTTCTCTAGAGTATTATGAAGAACAACTGTTTCAAACATTAATAATAATACAAAATATTACGTTAGAATAATTTCTGGATTGTGTCACACTGATGTCTGAAGTAGACTGCAAGAGTGCAGCGCATGACTCCTGAAAATTCTGCTTTGCTATCACAGGAATAAATTACATTTAAAATTATATTAAAACAGACAACTGTTATTTTAAATGACAATATTATTTCATAATAATACTGTTTTTACGGTATTTTCTATCCGTAAGCATTTTTGAGATTTTTGAATGATAGTGTGTAGCATGTTTAGAAAAGTGAAAAGGGGGAAAGTGAAGTGACATGTGGCCCGGTAGAAAGTAATGTTATAACAATCACAGATAAGACATTTTGTGCTAAGTGCTAAACCCTAAGAATGCCATGACTATTATTTAGTATACGTATGTGCCAAAAGTTTTCTTTCTTTCTTTTTCTAAATATTAAAGTATTGTTTAGAAATGGGTATACAGGGTGCTTTATTGGGGCATGTTGGTAAGGTGCATGCTATATTTATTTATAACTATAGTCTAAATACTCTATAATACTGATCCACTATTATAAACAGTTGCACAACAGATTAATATTAAATCAGATGTCACTGACCATCTGTGTGTAAAACCATCAGTGCAATTTGTTTACCATTCAGCTACCTAAGTTACATTAAGTAACAACAGTACACAGAATCCAGTTGATATTCTACTTTATAGTGTTCTTTACCCCAGGCTTACAAACAGAGGTTTTTGTTAGGGAATTTAGGGGAAAACACTAATGAGATGCCAATACTGCACAGAAATCCAAAAAATTGCCCTTAAGCCTTATATCTAATCTCAGCCGCCTTGCATGCATTCCACCAGACCATACTCTGTTATACAATGTAAATTATTTTTACTCAGGTTCAAATTATGCATTGTTTTTGTAAGAAAAAAAAGTAACAAATTTTCACAGTTTACCGACAGTTTAAAACTGATAGCAAGTAACTATTGTATAGTGATTTAAAGATAATACACATTACAATGTTAATGTTCTCTTTTATATGTGTATATTGTATTTTATTACAAATTCAGTGAAATAAGCTTCAGCATTTGTGTACAATTCTGTTGTAGACTATCTCTTTATCTATCTCTTTATTTTTCTTCTCCTTTGATGTGTATTGATCCACACCTATACAAAATAAACAGTTTATCTCTTGATCAAAGGATGCATGTTGAACAGGAACCATACTTTCTTAACAGACAGCAAAAATCTATGCTTTTGTGTCCGTCCTGCTTTTAAACAAGATGTAAACAACCTCACCCCTGCTCAACTTGGAAAAACCCGTCCAGCAGCAACATGCCCTTCATTGCTACTGTCCCACAAATGTGTACTTTCCCATAACGTGAAAGATGTTATCAGGCATTCTAACAGTGCTTTATAATTAGCAATAACTATAATTAATCGTGATGAGAACTTGTAAGACTACAGAATTCCTTTGTAAAAAATAAAATTAAGGTTTAAATAATAGAGTCAGACAGACAGGTATATAGATAATAATTATTTTATTATTATTTATTTATTTATTTATTGGATTTGAATAACACACAAAAGAACAAAAAACAAAAAAAAACACCCCCTAACTTTTTAAACAAATATAATTCAAATAGAGAGAGAGATGTGTTTATATATAGTTTATTTGCAAAAACATTGTTTACTATATCATGATTTATTTTGTTAGTTGTTTAGTTTGTTAGTATTTTTAGCTATGTTTTTCAACCTAGTCAAAACAACCCAACTGCAGTTTTATTAAGATTAATTAGAAAGCAGAATGAAAAAATATGCTGAAGTTATCCGGTCTTGCAAATGAATAGGTTAAAACAAATTAAACAATTTAAAAAGAAAACAAAAACCACTCTCAAAAAAATATGTACTATCGTATAGTGAAATGTGATGCAGTGTTCCATTCTTGTCATAGTTTTTTCTTCTTATCGCCTATCAGGGGCTATTTTAACCCATTTTTGAGGGTACTTCAGCACCCCCAAATGAATAAAAGCACCCCCAAAGATTTCTAAAGATTTCTAACTTATTTGACAGTTCATGCTGTTTATGTGAGACAG
>JAUCMU010000104.1:7774003-7791624 GCA_032275025.1 Enteromius treurensis
GAGACATTTAAGGATGTGGGGACTGAAAGAGGCAGGGAAAAATTCTCATTGTGACGAGTAAAGTGTATCTTGCCTTGTTGGGCAGCTCTCTGGGTGCTTAGCACCCCCAAAGCTCTGAACCTAGAATCGCCCCTGTCGCCTATCATCATCAGACTGATTTCTACTTCCACTCCTTTTCCACCACAAGAGAGAGCCAAAGAGCAGTGTAAAAATAAAAGGGAGTGGTTGCGCACGGCTGAAAAGGAAAATACGGTGTTTTGATGAGTAGGAAGATATGTAGAGAATCTCATTTTATTACACTAAAAGATGGTTGCTTGCTCATGTATTAATAATTTTGCTGGACTAGTCGTCTTGTTTTCAGCTGTTTTACTGTTGTTTTGGCTTTTCTGTTTGCTCTAGAGATCACGCTAAGCCAAATCAATGCACATGCCTTTCTTCTATTGACCTTAGTATTGTACAGCACTTCACCAAATCAATTTCCTCGCCGAGGCTGAATTTTTTCTTGGTTCCACTGGGGTTCTGGAACCCCTCTGGTTGCCAGGAAACGGCCCGAGTGATTTGTTGTGTGTGTCAGAGTATATTTGAGATGGTGACAAACCCTCTCAGTACATGCAGCCAAACCACTGCATTTGGGGTTAGAGAGAAGGGCTGACAGATATGATTTGTGTGGTGGAACACAAGTACTAATGCTCAAACATGTGCATAAAGCAGGCTACTTCCACCATAGACATATTTGTTCTCGTCTGGTTTCGTGTCTCTGGTTTGACTCGTTGCAGTTTGACCTTTTTGTTCTGACAAAGATGCCATTTTATTGCAGTGAAGATGACATTCAAACCCTGTTAAAGCCCCACTTTAAGTCCTGCCATTTAAGAGTGCAGTCAACCATTTATAGAGATATTTATATTCTGTTTTCAAAACATGTCCTTCAGATGTCCCCAAATACTTGTCTCAAACATTCAAGCAACTGTATATGTATTCATAATATTACGATTTTCAAAGATCACGATTTTCATTCATTCATTCATTCATTCATTCAAAGGATTATGTTCATTTTATATAAACCTCTTGATTTTAGCTCGACTGTAGGTTTCTTTATCGAACACAATTGCATCATGTTATACTGACTTAAAATGGGTAGTCTATTTTTACATTTCTTTGCAGGAGGTTGGATATAGGGAGAGAAAGTGTGATTTTATGCAGTTTTCAGCAAAGTAAGAAAAAAGAGGGACTTGAAAATGCCCAAGGAACTATTATGTTTTATCTATTATGACTATTTTTATTTTTTAGGCAAATTAACAAAGAGATGAAGATATGCATGGGTTGAGGACCTGCTGAAAGGGGAGGAAAGTATGGTGTTTCATGCTCAGAATTTGTGCTCTGCATTTCACCCATCCCCACACATAGCCTTGTACAAGTGTCTCACTTCAGTCATGGTATTGAGCCTGCCGGTACCAAGACTCTAACCCGCGACCTTTGAGTTATAAGTGCGACACACTAATCATTAGGCCATGCCGGTTCAAAATAATCAAGGTTGCTTAAACTGAAAAAATAAGTAATTCTAATGAGAGTGCTAGGGATGTAAAGAATGTCATGTTTAGACTGCCAACCTGAACTGTCATGTCTAAAAAGAAAAGTTATTTGTAACTTGTTTGTATGTTATGGTAACATTTCCCTGAACTTGCATAGAAAGAGGTTCTGCCCAATAGACACATTTTATCTCTACTAAAATACTGTACTTCATGAAGGATGAACTAAAGCAAACAGAATTAGAAATGTTCAAATAACATCATTAATTCACATGAAATTACTGTCCATGATTGAATTTAACCACTTTTTTGTAATTGTTTTGTGTGTGTATGTTTCTAATGGTTTTATTAAACATCTCTCTCCTGATAATTTATTGGCCTAATTCATTCACTCTAGTCTAATTTTTTGTTTATTTTAAAAAAAAGAGTTTAAATCAGCTCTAAATGGTTTAAATCTTCTGCATGGAAACCTTGACACACTGCTGGGTCATGAGTTCTGAACAGACAGCCAGGTCTAAATTTTTTTAAAGAGAACCCAACTGCGAATAACATATCCAGCATATAAAGCAATGATCCTTACAACACTTGAAATTGAATTCAGGAATGTGTTTCGCTTTAGAACCTGGATGAGAAAATGGTGGGGGAGGGAGCTAGACAAATTCAGAAAAAGAAAAAAATCACGACCCGTTTATCGCTGGTGTGCTTATTGTTATTTGAGAGTGTTGTAGCAATGTACTGGGAAACTGAACAGATACAGACAGGGTTTAAGGAATCCTTACTGTAGCAGAAAGTGTGTGGTCTGTATTGTCTCCACAGACATATCTATGTGTATGTGTGTGTGTGTGTGTGTGTGTGTGTGTGTGTGTGTGTGTGTGTGTGTGTGAATGCGTGCACAAGAGTGTTGAGAGCTTTCATGTATCTACACAGCCTGCAGTTGTGGAAGCCTCTCCTTAGGTTACCACAGCAGAGCCCCTTCCTCAGGTTGCCGGGAGACGTATAGTCCAGATGCACTGTCAGGGGGAATTAAGCTCAGACAATCTGATTTAACTGTCTGTCCGGAATGCTTCAGAGCGCTCTAGCACAAGTCACTCATGCACCAACCATCTTGTAATAGAATGCCTTTCACTGTCTAATTGTTTCTAAGGTTCATTGCGAGAGCAGATCACAGGTAAGAAGTTGTTTCCATGGTAGTATTGAAATTGTCTATAATAGATCCAACATCATCAATGGAGCTTCAGATTTGGGGCTGAATGCCAACAATGTTTGTTGACTGTTTATTCTTTCAATCATTCAAATTTATGATAAAAAGCACAAAATGACTTAACTGAACTGCTTACACGATGAGCATGATTTATTTTCTGAATTACCCTGAAATATGACTGTGAGATATGAATTGTGTTTGTATATATACAGTACAGTATGTCTATATTTGTGATCCACTTGTGTTAAATAGAAAAACCACACACACACACACACACACACGATTCTGCCCTACTCAACCTAGTATCAGGTTTAGAACCTTTAATTAGGTTTATTTTGAAATTAATTATGATTTATTTTGGGGATAAGTAAATTCATGTATTTCATGGTAATACAAACGTCTTGATAACTGAAGAAATAAATCTGAATTCATGAAAAGAAAACCTTTTACAGAGACAATTCCCTTCAAAATTCTGTTTGAAATAATAATTCTGTCATCATTTTATCATGTCCTTTTTCAGCGGTCATGGAAACAACTTTATTACCAACTTTATATGAAAAAGTATATTTAAGAAACCAACCTTAATACAAATTGTACATTTCTAGAAACCTGTGTTTTTAAACTAGATTTTTTTTTCTTTAACAGAGTTAAATGTTTAACAAAGCGTTGCTAAATACAATGTATGCAAAGCACAATACATGTAAACATATGGAGCAGGATAAGTTTTATTAGTGTTTTATGTTGCTCCTCACATACTCTCACTGAAAATTAGCAAATAATTTACAGTTTTTGCTTTGACTCTAAGGAGTGAAGGTTTTTGGCAGCCTTCTTTCATGCTGAGGCTGTGTGTATTTGTCACACCTGAGCAGACGTGTAACTAAAAACGTGTTGCTTTGCACTCAGCATGTGTGACAGCCAGCAGTGTGATACCTGGCTTATACCACACTACTGCCCTCAGGTGGCAGATCAAACTAGCAGGGGCTCTCCATCTCACAAACGCTCCCTGTACATCCACAGGTTGCCAGATCTCACCCTAACTCTCCTTAACATTATAAGATGCCAGACTGTGTTCATCTGTAATTTCCTTGTCTGTTCTGGTTGTTTGCTTTATAGTCCCTGACCATAAGTGTTTGTTTTAAACTATTTCACAGAAGGCTCAATGCAATGACATTTGCATTTAACACATTTCCTTTCCCCCCTTGTATACCTCAAGGCCTCAGTCAAACCACTGGGGTTGCCAGATTCCACTCACACCTTTTCTAACTGTGCAGGTGGTCATATCTCTCCAAACCCCTTGTCGGGCGGTACGTTGGCTGTGGCCTTGAATCCAGCTGGACTGGCTTATTATCTCCAGATGACACCAGCGGGAAGAGCAGATGCCTTGTGGCCATGTTTGGCTCAGCTGTGAGCTAGAACATTCATCACGCTCGCAAATCCCAGTACTGATACTGAACTAGCCATATACAGGTCTGTATGCAGAGTTCAAACCTGATCATAGACCCCTACATGACAAAACACGCTGAACTATGATGCATAGAAGCTTTTTGCATGAGTGTTTAAAAGGAATATCTATACAGCAGCATTATAATTAGTGAATGTGAACGAATAGTAAGGTTTTTTCGTGATGGAGAAAGTTCTAAGATTGGTATTGTTGTAGTATGTAGGTCAGAGGCATAAACACAAGACAGCACTATCACTGAGTCTTTATAAAGCTACTCATTTATTTATGCGTGTGTGTTGCATAGGCAGAAGGTCTGCTAGATTAGAGAATGAAAACAAATCAAAGCAATGCTGCCAGAATTTGATTAAACCAGCTTTAGAATGCCTGTGTCAGCGAGTGTGAGTTTGTGTAGGAGGGGCTGTCTCTGGTTTGTATGTGGTTTTGGTTTTTATCGTCTGTATGCATGTTTGTCTATGTGTGTCAGTATGTGTGTATCTTTCTGCAGACAGATGAGATAGGTGTGTGTATGTGAACACACTAGTGCAAGCAATCTTTATCTCTCTATGTTATTATATATACCCTCTGCAGTGTATCTCTGTATGGACTTCCTTTCCGTCTGCTTGCCTGCAACAAGAAAAGAAGCTGAAGTCAGGAAATGATATTTTTAATCTGCCCCCTGCAAAGAGCTTTTCTTATTAAAGCTGCAGTTGGAGAGGACAGATCATAACCGACTCAAGTTTCTATTAAAGCTTCCTCTGATCCTACCTCTCTCTTTTCTTCTCACACTGTCTCTTTTTCACACCTGTTCTGTCACTCTTGCACAGTAGATTCACACTCTTGATTCCCCAGGCTAGTACCTTTCGTGTTTTCTCGGTTTTCAGTTATTTAATTTGTGAGTATAATAATTTAGCAAAATGGCATATAAATGTCTAAAGCTCTCCTCTTTGTCCTTTGTCCAGGGCTGCATGATTATATAAACCCCTTTGAGTTTTCCAAACAGGATATGTGACTCGGAGGAAAAAACAAACATGCCGTTCACTGATGGCAGCCAGTTATAACTGAATTGTGAATGAAAGCTTAAGATTAGGATTTCTAGTTATTAGGCATGGAATTATGAAAACAATCAGTTTTATTAGGCTATTTAAATCACAGTTTAGATCACACCATGATCCTGTGAAACTGATCAGTAAATGAACATTGAGACAAATGAACGTCAGTGTCTTCATTTGTGGCTCCCCTGAAGCTGACTCCTGGGCTGAGCATGCAAATAGCTATTGACCTTTTTAAAAGGCAACTCTTTCTCACTCCATACTGCTTTTAAAAGCCCTTGTCATTCTGATTACCTAATGAAAACCCTAAGTGTTTTATTGATTGAAGTTGCTCTGTCCATTATTACCTTATAAGTCTGACACATTTGTCTCATGTTCTTGCATTAGTCTCAATGTGTTTGGTTGTTGACAACACCTTGTGTCTGTGTCAACTAGACCCATATGTAGAGTGCTCATATTGGTGTAAGAGCCATGTGACTGCTGATCTCTAATGCTGTGTTTGGCATTAGAAAGCCTTCAAAGGTACTGGACTAACTTAGATTCCTGCACCAATAAATCGCGCAATAATGGAAGAGGGGGAGGGTTTATAGGCCCATCTCAGAGAGAAGAGATAGAGAAAGGGAGGGATAGAGAGAAACAGAGAAAAAAGAAAGCAAGAGATTTGAGGCCGGAAAGAGAGATAACAAAAAAAAAAATAAAATAGAGTTGCTGCAGGAAGGAAGGAAAGAGAGACAGAGTATGAGAGTTAATAAATATACAAAAAGGAAGAGTGGATGAGTTGACTTTTGTGCGTCCTGTCCTTTAAACACAGCCTACATGACAGAGGCATTTTGTTCAGTGGATTTGAAAATAAAAAGGGAGGGGAAACTGAATCTTTTTAACTGTCAAAGGTCAAATTTGATCATTTCAGTAGTGAACTGACACTGTATTAAATGCAACTCATTGTATTTTGCAGCTGCTCTTCAGTAAACGGCAATAAAAACACAATAAAGCATAATAACTATAATTCAGATTGCTATTGCCAGTCTTATCTTTACTGTAGTTCCTCCGGCATGAGATTAAATGGTTTAAACTATAAAACAGCTTAAACTATAAATCATTTCAGGAAGGATGTATTCTAAAAGAAGCTAAGCAGCATTAGGTTCTGCAGCTACCATGATCACAAAGGAACCCTATCAATAGCAGCCTTTCATTTGGTCTTTCAGAGTCCCTAAATGCAATAATAAATATCTTTCAGTAAGATAAAAACTCAATGCATCACTTTGTTACACTTTGGACTCTATTTTTCCTTGAAGCATGTAATACCATACTTTTGTTGACTTGGTCTGGTATAAGCAATTTAACTACTTGAAAGCATCTGTACAGCATGAATTTCATTTCAGGTCATGGTTAAAAAGACAGATAGATATAGATAGACCTCTGTACCTCTTAATATATATATATATATATATATATATGGCTTTATATAAAAAAGAATATAATAGAATAATTTATTATTTAAAATGAAGGCTTAAATGCATCCTGAAGAATCACTCCTGAAAGATTAAACGTAATTATGTACATGTCCAAAATACATAGAAAGATATTTATTTATGTTTAATGCTAGCTTTGTGTTGTTTACCTGATCTGAACAATAATATGAACATTTAACCTTTGTTAGCCAAGATTCCCCATCACTGATGTTGCCTCTGTAGATATCCAACAAGGAACTTGAATTGTAAAAGCACCCAGACAGGGAGGCGATCTAAGAGGAGCATTAAGAGTCTCTTGTGGGTAAAAAATCTTCAAATCGCTTCTAAAATGAAACATTAAAGCCCCTTTCACCCTGGATGTGGTATATCCTAAAATTACATCAATTACACTGCCAGCCCCTGCCTGACCATTATGTACTTTGAGAGGATACCTGGGAGACTAATAATTGAGGAGTGTTTTGTGTGTGTGTGTGTGTCACATGTATAAGTCTGACATGGGTTAGATCAATAGTAGGTTATTTGTATTTTATCATACATTCCACGTCTCAAATATTTAAAGCCTTACAGTGTAATTATATACCAAAAATCATACACGACAGATCTCTGTATTTCAATTGTCAGTGTGTGTTTTTGTGTGCTCTTTGGGCACATGCTGGCATAAGTCTGTGTGTGTGTGGTGGGGGTGAGTAGCTCCTGCTGAGAGATTGCACTGACTGCTGAGTTATTGCTCTTTAATTATCAATTACTGCTGCAGTGGTGGTCCAAGAGCAGAAGAGGTGCTAATGAAAACAGAGGAAGCATTAAAATACGCACAGTGTAGAGGGACAGAAAGAGGGTGCTGCTGAAAAAGTACTCATCATCAGGCCATCCAAAATTTAGATGAGCTTGTTTGTGATTGAGGCAGATTTGGACACATAACATTATTGTTATTGCATTTACTGATAAAAGCAATATTGTTGATGGAGTCATTTTAACAGAAAATAATGATGTGAATGTCATCTTAATGATGGATTTGTCCATTGCAAGCATACATATTTTATATTGGCACCCATTCATTACAGAGGGTCCATTGGTAATGATTAATGATGTAAAGTTATTTTCTACAATCTGTTCCAAATTTAACAATGGATGTTTGGTGTGAATGTTTGTAGCAAAAGTGTTGTCATATTAATTGAACAACACTTTTTGGATTAGAATTGTTACAAAATCGTTCACCTAATTAGAATATCAAACTGACGTCATCTTGAGACATAACACCGTTATGACTTCCTATCAACAAAAAATAATTTATAAATGGTTAGCACAATAAAACTAGATAGCTAGAGAGTTACAATTTTCCATGTAAACCCAGTAGTCTTAAGAGAGCTGAGAAAACTTCAAAACAGAGAAATATCATGTTTTATATGATTAAAAAAACTATTATGTGATGTCGTGGACACAATGTCATTTTTACCTATAATGTAAGATAATAGGTTACAATAAGTTTAGCTCAAATCATCATTAATTAGCCTATCACACAATAAAATGATACAAGACCGCCTGATTCGCACCTGTGACTGGTCACAGTTTTGCCATAACGATCGACTACATAGGACCTATTAAAAATATGCCAATGATTTCTCTTTACATCGTGACTAGTTTGAAGCTATGGGATTCGCAGCTGTAATCATCTACTGAAGTGCCACGTTTCTTGAGCACTTGAGCAGAATTTGTGAGATGGGAGATAGAAGAGAAACATGACCGTCTGTCGGTAAGATCATCCAGAGGTCTGTCACATGCTCTGCCAACCTGACATGGTGGCATTGTGCCAAATAGCACATTTCTCGTGTATCTGCTTCTTCACATAATTACAATGTCACCCATTCTTCTTCCTTTGAACACAAAAACAAAATAATTTTATGTTAAACACATCTGTTTATAGATAAACATCATTATTTTAAGGCTCAGTCCTTAGTGTCAAGTAGCCTGCTCTTTGGATTTAGAAACCTTTAGTAATAAATTGTAGCCTAAATATTTTCAAAGATTTTTCTTAAGGTTTTTTTTTTTTTATCTTTGGGTAATAAAAAGCATGTCAAACATTATCAAAGATTCCAATTTATACAAGACAACCTTATTTTGTAATACATCTAATTAGGCTTTGTGTTTTCTCAAGAGACAACAGCAGAAAGGTTTTAAACTTGGTTTTCACCTTTTCTATTGAGCATATTATGTTGCAAATAATTATTGCAATTGGTTTTTTAAAGGAAAAAAAACAGTGACAGTTAGTTTAAATTACTATATTGTAAACCAAATATGTTTATATAGTGAGGGTGAGCAACCTCAAGCAAACAAACGTGCAGCGCGTGATTCAAGCCCGGTTATCAGAGGCACGTGCGATGAAAGCGTCACAGCTTTCAGACATATTAAATATATTAGATGTTTTTATTCCTGTAGTGCACTTAGCGAACTAGTGTCAATGAAACTTGAAGAGAAAGACAAGCATAAATAGAGACGTGGAAATAAATAAATTACTGCGTTACTGTAGCTACTGTAGCCCGAACGTCTAATTTTGTTACAGCTGTGTTGGAAGGTGTTTACATCTCTTTGTCTTTTCTAATAAAACGGTTGAAACTAAACTGATATGTTCGCATATGCCGGATTTATTGTCAAAATGCTTGCATAAGGTTTACTCTCGGAAGATGACGCACTATGCAAGTCTCACGTGGGCAGACAGGTAAACAACTGCACCAAGAGCACGAGGACAGCAGTTCTGACGCACGGGAACATGTGCATTACAGAGTACAAGAGAAAAAAGGAAGAAAAGTATGTAAAATACTTTACCTTCAAATGATATAAACGGGGATGTGATATGCACAATAGGTTTGTTAACTTTAAAAAAAAAAACTGTACACTTTTAAAATAAAGCTTCTGTAGTGGTTCCATTGAATAACATTTAGGCTAATCTATAGACAAACTCTAATAGTAGTGCTAATATTTAGTAATAGTAAACACACAGGTTAAACACACACTTGCAATAAATGTGTACTATTGTCAGTGTGACCAATCCATCTCTATATGATCGTCTATGTTTTCTCCTTATGTACTTTTGTTTATGATTAGTAGTGATGTGTCTGCAGTTTGTGGCAAGAGTGTCTATAGGGAACAGTGTGGTAATTCCCTTATGCTATTTTAGCATGTTTGTCTCTCTGTCTTTATCCCTATTCGGACGGGACTAGTTTTCTAAACTACGTGTGAGTTTCGATTCTTATCACCTGACGTCCGCGATTTTCATGTACCATTTCGGACGGGGTGTTTATTACCAAGGTGGGAGGATCTGTTCTGTACATCTGGGCGTCACAGAGATCACGCGCTCTGTATGCGTGCATTGCGTATAGTCATTCGGAATGATTACAATAAGTATAATCACAAATGCCATGGTGAAGCTAAATGGCTAGTACAGACAAAACAAGTTAATGTGTTGTTACTTTAGTTTAACTAATAGGCTATGTTTATTTGTTGTAAACCCATGTTTAATTTTGATAAATAAAACATATGTAACCGAGTGCAGAAATTAACGTGTGTAATCTTACCTGATACTGATATTACAATAGCCAGTCTTAACAGTTTACGTGATCTGGCTCTGTTTTTATTTATTTATTTTCTATATCAAAACATATCAAACTTGCGTACGGTAAGAGCATCTACGGCAGTTCGCGTTGGCCAAAACACACAAGTTAACGCATTATGAAAAATAATATCACCGGCAATCACCGACATCGGAGTTTTTTCGGAGTTTGCTGAAAAACAGTAAGTAATTTGCTCTGGAATTATCATAGAGGTTGTAAGAGAAAAACACAGACATGGCAGATTCGGTCAGGATTAAAATCACCAAGCACGTCTGTGAAACAAAAATTTCCCTAACGCCCCCCTGTAAAACTAGTCCTGTCCAAAAAGGGCTTTTGTAGCCATTGACAGATTGGATGTGATGAATGCCATTTCTTTGCATGCCAGCATGCAAGACATCCCAAAACCACTGCCAAACACAAATGTGCACCGTGCAGACACACATTCATTCTAATGTGTGAGCATTAAAGTCTAACCTGTGTGTCTGTATTTGCAGGCTTGTTTGTCCAGACACATGTAGTAGTCACAGACAGACACACACACACACACACAAACATACTTGCATTTGTGGTTTACGGGGACTTTCCATAAGCATAATGGATTTTATACTGTACAAACGGTATGTGGTATTGTCCTACACTGACCCTACACCTAAAACTACCCCTTACAGGAAACTTCAGTTTTTGAATTTCATCAAACATTGTTTGGGATGTTTTCTAAGCCTTTTGTTTTACGGGGACACAGGAAGTGTCATCATAAACCATGTTTACATTGTAGTACCCATGTCATTATACACATTTGTGTCCTCATAAATAACAAATCCCAAAACACACACACACACACACACTTCAGGCAGATGACACAGACTTATTAAGCTGCTGTGTGAGAGAGGCAGGGGGAGGGGAACAGACTGGTGGCTTCCCCAGCATCACCCCCTCCTCTCGCGCTCGCTCGCTGTATTATGATGAATTATCTTTGTGTTCCCTCTTCCCTCACTGAAGGTCTGTCCTTCTCTCCTTTGCTGAGCTACAAAACTGTAAAATGCTCTTTTTAGTGGGAGGAGTAGCAAAGGAGACATTTAAATCCCTGAAATCTCTCTCACACATACACACACTGGCATTGGTGCTGACAGCTACAAAACAATCCTACTATTGAGAGCTTCCTTTGTTCTGTCAGACTGGATTCTCTTGTCTCCTATTCAGATTGGTTGCTCTTTTCACAGGTTATTCTTTCTGACCTGTGTCCAGCACTCACATGCATATGAGTGTATTGTCCTTTTTTCACCTTTTTGCACCTCAACTATCTTTGTCTCTCCCATAAAGGTGTGTTCAACGTATGTAGGCATTAGTATTACCCACCAGGGAGCATACATGCGGAAATTAGCCATTTTATACATGTGCTGAGTGACAGCTGTGTCTCCCAGAGCAGTTTTCTCCTCTTCCTATTTCTCTTTCTCTCCTGCTCTCTCTCTCTTTCACACACACACACACACACACACACACACACACACACACACACACACACACACACACACACACACACACATTCACATAGTTATCTAAATGATGACAATTACATAGATTTCTAACCCTTAGAGAAAACTTTCTGCATTTTTACAATTTCAATTTTTTACATTTTTTTAAGCCAGTTTTACAAATGAGGACATCCCCAAAGGGAGGTTTTGTCAGGTTTTGCTTACTTTTTAGAACAAATGTGCCCCCTAAAGTATATTTCTGTATCATTTCTAGATCTAGAAACCTTTTAAAACTTATCTTAAAAAACTCTTTGCCTGACGCTGTATTTGGTGTGTGTTTGGCTAATCAGACAAATGACAGAAACACACACACAGTTCAGTACAGGTGAAGGGAAGGGCATCTTGTCACCGTGGAAACATCCCGGTCAGTGTCTGAAAGACCAGAACAATAAGACAAAAGAAGACGAGCACACACACACACACGGGCTGAGGATTGTGAGATTAGACCTGTTCATTATCTGAACACAATGACTGTCAGAGAAACAGCTGAAGACTAAAGAGACGAGGCTCTTTTCAGCACAGCATTAGTGTAAATAACCTCACAGCAGGTGTTGAGCTGGACCCGAGTGGTCTGTGCTGGTTCTGTGCTGGTCTAGAGCAGTGTCCTCACGCATAAAAACTGATGAGGATCTGAGGATTCACTGATCCGAGACAAAACCACAGAACAGAAGATATTAATGTAGACACATACCAGAAATGTAAATGAAAAGACTAATGAGTCTCTGCGGGGAAAGTGAAGAGATAAATGTTGGGTATAGACACACTTCTAACATACAGACTCATTAAGAAGAAAAACTGGTTAAATCCAGCTCTGAGACGGAGATCAGCTCGATCTGAAACAGATGCTCATTACACGTGTCTCTTAATGAGAACTCTTGTTGTTCAGTGCATTACTTTTTATTAAATCATGAACATTTAATATTTACTATTCAGTGTTGCATCAACATTGTTTCAAACCTAATTCTAGCGTTGATCAACAGCTATTATTTCAATGAGAACATTAAATCGCCAGCGACTCTATTCACTCTTTTAATTTATGTTTGTGCTCCTATTGGTGATGATTCATTAGTCATGACGTCATTCTGAAGAATGAAATGTCGTTAGAATCATTCCCTCAGGTTTTCCTTCAGCTGACGCCATCAATCGCTCTTATTGATCAGCTCAGCATGGAGAAAATACACCATCATTTATTTGATTCAACATCCTGATCGACTCAGAAACACGTCAGAAGATAAATGAGCATGCCGTGGCAAAGGCGTAGTTCAGCCCAAAATCAGCATTTACTCAGCTTCATGTTGTTTCTAACCTGCTTGAGGTTTGGAAAAATATTTGGAAAAATGTTGCTGGTCACTAATATATAAGAGAATATATATAATATATAATAGAGAATATATATATATATATATATATATATATATATAAATTATCAACATATTAAATGATACAAGGGTATATTAGTAAATTATAAATCACAGTTTAAGCAATTTTATATTCAGAAATACACTATTTACAGTCTATGGGATAAAATATGGCGCTGCATGTGTGTGTGTGTGTTTATATATATATATAAATAAATATATATATATATATATATATAAATATATAATATTATATATAATAAACATGTTTTTATATTTTAAAATATACCTAGTTTACAACAGCATACACACAACTTATCATACCAATCACTTATCATACCATCATGAGCTGATAAGTGCTCAGCCATTAGTTTTTAATCAAAGTAACATATATTAATAATAGTTTTTGGTCAAATAATAATAAACACAGATACTCCTCTGTGCAATGGTAACTACACAAACTCAAACACACCATTTCACAATAATATAACATTAAACAGTTCTCCCCTACAAAAACACACTTCATTTTTAACATGTTGTCTCTCTTTCAACAGACAGAAGCAAAGCATTCTGGGACAATTTCTGTAACTTATTCTGTGGATGTGTGTATATATGTGTGTCCATTCACATTCATATGTATACACAATAAAACCACTTTGTACTTAATTTCTAAATGTATTTGTATATAAAGCCATACATCGGCAACGCATATATGTGACCCTGGACCACAAAACCAATTCAGAGATGTATGCATTTGGTAGAATAGGACAATATTTGGCCAAAAACTACTTGAAAATCTGGAATCTGAGGAAGCAAAAAAAATCTAAATATTGAGAAAATAACCTTTAAAATGACAATAAATGACGTTCTTAATATTTACGTTCTTATATTTTTGCTATGCATGGGTCATTGATTTCCGCTGTATTTTCCCCATACTGTAACTCAATGCTCTTTTGTGTTTAACAGCTGAAAGAAACTTGAGGGTGAGCAGATGATGTCTTTTTTTCCATCTGTGGATGAAACATCCCTTTAACTTTAAAAAGAATGCGTATATGTTTGGGATAATGCTGAATGTCTGAAAGAGCTTCACCAAGCGTGAAAAGCAGCGACACAGTTTCTATAGTTGAACTGAATGGAGGATCAACAGGAGCGTTAAAGCTACCGTTCCTCTTCCATCGCTCAAAGTGAATCGAACGGCTGCGGTGTGAACAGCTGTGCAGGTTAATGTGGATTAATGACAGCTCGGGGAACAAAAGCTCCAGCCATTCTGATCTCAGTCAGTCTGCTGCCATTGAAAAAGCCTTTCACCAGAAACCATCACAAACAGCTGCAGCGGGGGCAAAAGGGTGAGATGCCAGGGCGCTCAACCACCATTCATCACCGCGCAATTATTATTAGTTCATCTGCACATAAAACAGCTCATCTTCATGAGAGAATTCAGCACATTCGGGTAAAGAAATAAGCGCATCTAATGTAGAATGGGTTATAATCTGACTCTGCATTCACATGCAGATGTGTTTGCCTCATTTCTTCACACACCTAATTCTATTCCTCCTAACACGATCGCTCAAAAACAAGCACAATTCTGTTAACATTAATGAACTTACTTCAAACACACATTAATTAAGTGTCATAAAATCTCACTAATCTCTTGTCACAACTAGTACATCTGATAAACCTGGTCAATTTTGTAACTTTGAGGCAGAAGTTAATCTGGTTAAACAATTTAAAGCACGTGCACACTATGAATGAACACCTGAATGTTCTGCTTCTACTGTACATCCTCTAGAACGCACTACTAGCAATATTTCATTTTGAATTGTTTTACAAGCCGAGCTTTGAGATAAATCAGTATAAAATAGTCTTCAGTGCTCCTGTAAATGCTTCTGTGAGATCCCAGCACTGGTAGAAGTTGACCTTCAGAAGTTCTCTAATCTCGTGTGCTGAGCTACACATGCAAAATAATCACTTCAGATAATCATAAAATACAGTAAAAGAAACATGGAAACTCACCGTTATTAACTTCACGCGTGTCCACCTGCTCGAGCAACTCGGAGGAAATGAGCTGCTGCAGCTTCAGCAGCACGAGGAAACACAGCATCCCGTATCCAAGCAACCGGAGCAATGATGCACAGAGAGAGAGAGAGAGAGAACAGTGACATTAGAAACGATGCTCCTCTGAGATTTGTTGGAATATATTCCTCTCATGAATGTGGGCGCATGTAAGGTCAGATGGACCTGATCTGAGATGGTCTGACTCTCATGCGTGTCTTTAAAAACAAAACCGAGTAGAACTTTGTGTACAAAGATATTAGCAAATGAGAAATGGATCACAGGTGCCAAAACTACAGAAAAACAGCCAGAAATACCAACACAATGCCTCCTCGGTTAAAAGCCCAGTTACTAAACGTGTGCAGTAATCATGTCAAATCATATCGAAGCACGTGAACATTACATGCAATCGGAGTAATGTTACTCCATTGAAAACTCACTGAACCCTGATGCAATCAAGCAGTTTATTTCCTCATTAGTAGTGATCTGTATCTTTATAATAACACTGGCTCGAAAGTGAATTTTCTCGAATGGATGACAGAGCAACTGAGATCGATGTAAATGAATGAACGGCAAACGGAAACAATATTATTGATTAGGGCTCGTTTCAGATCTTGTCATGTTTATGTTGAACCTGAATGGTATGTCAATGAAAAACAAAGGATAAATGATTCAGATTCAGTTCAGTTCAAATAAAACTAATAAGAAATAAATCTGTAATGAAGTAAAATATAAATATTATGAAAATAAAATGTTTTAATTCAAAAGTATAATCTGAAAATAAATATTAAAACTGAAAACTAATAAAATGAAAAAAGCTCATGACAAAAACGTCTGCCTGCGTTCATCTGCTCGTGTGAAAAGCTTCTGATTAGTCTTGAGCACTGATTGGTTCTGCTGTCAGCTGGTGGTCTAGATCATGCTACATTTCTCAAAATAGTCTCAAGAATCATGCCAGGGATTGATTAGAACAATTTTCCTGTATTTCAGCAGGAGGTGCTCAAAAAGGGGCCACATCCATTAATTTAAATCCATATTTATGCATAACTTCAGCAAAGAGAGTCTTGAGTGACATGAGAATAAATGATCAGCCCTAATACATAAACCGCCTTTGGCACTGATCCGGTTGTTCGGCAGTAAGCAGATCAGTCCTGGCAGCTTTCACAGTTATTCTACAGTCCCAGAGAGAGAAACTGACATGTACAGGTTATTGAGGTTAATGCTGGCACTTGCTCAGGATGACCTACCAGCACAACCCTGCTTTAAGACAACCTAATGATTTTGAGTGTACGTCTGTCATATTACATATTTCTATGTTGATGTACCATATTTACTCACTGTGTTTAGTGTTCTGTCTCGAATCTCCTTCAGTCAGTAATATACAGTGTTTCACAAGCTGCAGGTGTTACCGTCTTCATCGCTGATAAACGAGGTTTTGACAGTTTGTTGCGGATGATTGAATGCAGTTATTTTTCATCCAGTGCTCGTTTTATCACATCACTTTGAGAAACTGCAGCAAGCGACTCGATGAGTGAACTGTCCGAATCACAAACCGATTAACACTGTTAACACCAATAAAAAAAAAGAATCTTTCTCATAACCACTCTCACAGTCTACATGCTTCATGGTCCAGTCCAGTACGTGGCGGTATGCACTGACAAGTCATGGTTTTAATCCACTATTATTAAACTAAAAGAAGAATTCGAAAAATAGGCTAGTGTGAGTAGGAATAATTCTCAGGTCTTCTGTTCAACGCATGTAGTAAAGTGTCATCGGGACTTCATCCGTTTCTAGGTAACTGTCCAACACTAGACTATTTATTTTTCTTTCACAGAACTTTTTCCTCAATCGTTCAGGCGATTAATCACGTGAATCAATCATTGTTCTGTGATTGGTCAATTACACGGCCATTCTATCATCACTATTGGTCTGAAAATATAAGATACAGTTGTGAGATATAATCGTGAAATGGCTTGTTGTAAAGTTAAATTTGTTCTTGCAGTTGCACGTTTTTGTCCCACAGTTCAGCAAAAAACTGAATTGTTAGTTTATATCATGCAATTCTGAAAAACATAAACTTGTTTTTTAGAAACAGTTGTCTATAGTTAAGCAATATGTGACCCAGAACCACAAAGCCAGTCTTAAGTAGGCTACTAAAAGATGAATAAATCATTTCTCTATTGATGTCTGGTTTGTTAGGAGAGGACAATACTTGACTGGGAACCAGTGCCGGCCCGAAGGGTTGTGGGGCCCTAGGCGAGATAAAAAAATTGGGCCCACTGGTGTGAAAACAGTGAGAAGAAAGCACAAAAAAGACAATTTCAAGATATATATGCTGCTGAATAAACACGGAGGAAGCACAATCTGAGTGGGTAGCACAAAACA
>JAUCMU010000104.1:7814932-7838235 GCA_032275025.1 Enteromius treurensis
GCAGTAGATTTTGATATTCTAGGTATTATCAAATGGCCAGAGTTTTGAGAACGTAGCAGACGTGGAGGACTATAATGTGATAAGAGGTCACTCAAGTACTGAGGAGCTAAGTCATTCAGGGCTTTATAAGTAATTAACAAGACTTTGAAATCTATACAATGTTTGATAGGCAGCCAGGTGATTGAAAAAGCGACGCAAAGGGGTCTTGACCGGTTCTTGTTGACAGAACTGGGCTAATATGCTCATACTTCCTGGTTCTAGTAAGGACTCTAGCTGCTACACGTTCCTAACCTAACTTTTGTGTAGTTCCTGTGTGCCGCTGCAGTCTGTGCGCGATTAAAAAAAAGTGCCGCTACAAGAATTTCTACGTCAGCGTTGGTTGTGAAATGCCATTGGCTCTTTGCATGTCTCGTGATCGATTGCATCATGCTGTTGTGAAATACTATTGGCTCTTGTGTATCTCGTGATAAATTGTGTCATTCTACCCAAAGGGAGAATGTTTTTTGAATGAGAGCGCGTAAACGGAGCGGGATCATTTTTAATGATTAAAACCTTGTGTTTTACTCCCTTCTTTGTATAAAGAATTTGTATGGCTTCAGAAGACTTGGAATGTGAACGACTTGTTTGTAATGTATTTATACTGCTTGTTAATGATTAGTTTGTGCAATAAATACCTGTGACTGCATTTGCCTGTGTTTGTTGTATATTGTTCAGAGGTGGGTAGGTTTAGGGTAGGGGTGCGGTTCTGTGCTCAAATAAAAGTAAAAAATTATATAATAAATGTATATATGCACGCAAACCATTACATTAAGCCAAAACAACTGAAAAATACAGAGGACCCTTTGCGTCGAAAAGTGATTAAAAAGGGGTACCTTGATCGTCAAAAAATGATCGTTGTGAGAATTGGTTATTAGTGGTTGTCAGTATATGTTAGTATATACACTAGTCAGCATTTGAAGTGGATCAAAACCTTTCATTAAAGTTGTCCTAAAACCTTAATCAAAACATGTTTTTCTCAGAGAAACACAGAACATTTACATTTTGTGACATAAACATGTGCACCTCTGGAACCTTTTTGTACACAGGGAGCAGATCCACATCATTCAAACAGTCGGAAATCAAAAAAGGAATGCTTAAGATTCATTGACTGATTTAATGATGTTTTTAGATGTATGATCTGGATGGTAGCAAGTGTCCATGTCTTTGTTTGAGATGGGGGGTGGGTTATTTATAGAGTCGCAACCAAGTGTGTGGGAGCGTGTGTGAAAGAGGCCAGGGTCATTTATTTCAAGACCGCACACTAGTACAGTTCCTTTTCTTTCTGAATTACAGTAAACATTACAGGAAACATTCAGATGTATTGACCCTTAATCAATAAAGTGCATTTTTCCATTCTGCTAAACACATATTTGGCAAAATCAGAGGTCGGACCAGCTCCCTGTTTAACTTGGGAAACAAGCTTCAATGAAATGTAACACTCAGGAAGGGGAAAATTTAGCCATTCAGCAAACTCTGGACATGTACCAGATTTAGTTGATTCAGCACTAGTTGTCCTTATCAAATTAATTCCATTCATGAATACTCATTGGAATTAGAAACTGACAATGCAGTTTATCACAATTTGAATTTATGATTTAAAATCATAAAAAATTCCTAAGCCTTCATTGTAAAAGTTGAAAAATGTGCATTCATTACTCAAAGTGATCTCGGTTGGTGTAAACTTCTACAGTTAGGTTGATTCATTGACATTTAATCTTATTTTTGATTTTAGTAAATCTAGTTAATTTCAATTTTACAACATGAATCAAAATTCTAACACCATTTATAGTGTGGATAAATATTTTGATTTCAAATAATAAACTAAAAGCTATATGCAGATAAACTACATTTGGTTTTTAAAGAGTACGCTTATGTGAAAATGTTTTATGATCTTTTGGTTTTGTCAATAATACGTTTCTCATTAATCATGACATTTCTCAGTAACCATATTTTGTTTTGCAGGTACTCAAAAGCAACCACCATGCATTTCACATTTAGTAATTTTCCTGAAATATGATAATCCAGTATGTAATTGATATGAAAATGACTCATCTCCAGTCAGGACTTTGCTGAGAGATCATTATTTGTGGCAAGCTGCTGATGAGTTTTGACTGTAAGTTAATCTGTTCCTCTTTCTCTCTCTCCTGCTCCAGTATATTAACATGCAAACAGGCAAATTAGCCTCCCCGCAAGTTAGGTACTCCAATCAATGGCCTTCTCCCATGGGCAAGAGAGGAAACCAAGGATTTGCATGACAGAGGTGATGGCCACTGGTCCATGAAGAGAAATAAAGTGTGCTAAGATGGAGATGTTTCAAAGATATGAAGTCCTATGGCAGGTGAACAGGTTTGAAGTAATATGTGCCTATTGTAAGGTCACATGACGTGCTGTAAGAGTGGAAACATCCGTTAAAGAACGCTAAATTAATGCTAAAAATTTGGTTCATGGAATGTCAGAATTGTGTTTGTAAAAACAAAAGGATTTGCAAATACGTTTGAATGAAAAGAAAAAAAAACACTTTGATGTCATTCAGTTTTCTTTTTAAATGACTCTAAACAGGCCTGGAGTGAAGGATTTAATAAACACAATACATTGTTCTTGCTTGTCTTTTGTTTGAAGGTTACCTGCAGGTTGTGGGTATGTGCAAGACCCCACACACCCTGATGCACACACTTCGCTTCAGAGCACATTTTGCTCACTTTCTTTCCCTGTGGCTGCAAAGTGCTCAATACAGTATTGACTTGTTCTCCACGGCAACCTGCAGAATTCCACCAACTCCCCTCCACGAGCCTGGCGGTCTGTCTCTCCACCCCTCCCTCATTCGCTTGCTCTGTCTCCATCGCTTCTCCCATCCCCCAATCTCCAGCTCCAGGGATGTGGTGACACTAAATGTGTGTGGTTGAGAGAGGGAGAGAGTGTGTATCATGACTTCAGATGTGCATCATGCATGTGTATGTGTCCGCACACCATGTGAGTGTGTGTGTGTTGTGGGGGTGGCTCATTGCGTGGTGCTGCAGGCAGTGCGTTTTAAAAGAGCCAGTCACTCCAGCAGTCGTGGTAACAATGACTTCAGCACAGCCATTTCAGAGCGCTAATCCAGAAAACACTCACAACCATCCGAATCTGTCAATCTATTTTTCCATCAATAAAATAGCTTAATAAAATCGGCAACAATGCATGTGGCACAAGGTGCACATAATTGCACATGATTCGGAATTTGTTTTCCTGTATCTTACCGCTGGGCAGCTATCAACTGGAATTGATCTCTCTCAGTAGCATGATTCTAACAGAAGGACGCAGAGGGTCTGCCTGAGGGATGAAGTCCTGTGAAATGAGTATGTCATTATAAAAGGCTTGTTATGGAGCCTGGTACTGATCACGCTGCTCTGTGTTAATGTGGAAATGTAAGGGTGAGAGTGTCTGAAGCTAATCACCTCCTGCTGATGTCTGACTGCTATGCTTGTGGCCACTCCAGACATTTCTCTCAGTCTCTGTCTCAGTCATTACATGTCATTATTTTTCTTTCATTTTTAATATAAAGCTGCATTGATCAAAGACATGTAACAGCCAAGAACTTAGATTGAGTGAATATAAATGTTCTGGTATAAATGTGCCCTATTTGGGGTAAATAAACATAAACCTTTTTGCCAGGTATTAGTAAGGTGTACCTTCTGAAAGTGTAGTGGTAGTGGCAGCTTTTGTACCTTTTTTTCTAAGAATATATTAAGCCCACAGATTAACCTTTACCACCAGGGAGTTAGTGCGTCAGAGGCACAAGATTAAAAAAGAGAATGACAGAAAGAGAGGTAGAGCCAGACAGGAAGAGATTGTGTGTGCACACAGAATAATAGCGTTCTACAGTGAGTCATCTGCCTGGTCGTCATTGTTTAATAATCATGAACATTACCTGCTATTTATGTACTGCACTCTGACAGACTCTGAGCCAATCAAAGAGCCTCAGAGGGCTTGTCTGAGTCACTGTGATGACAGTCTGTTTTTCTATTCTCATAAGCAATGGCAATAAGGCCTTTAAGTCACGACTGAGACAACTGTTGATACTGTTATTGTGTGTTTGCAGGTGTGTATACCAGCCCAGTCTCACATCAGTTCATACATATTTAACAAGGTTGCTAATTTCTACAAATTCATACAACCTACCTCATTTTTTGATAAATTGTACATATTTTACGAGTTGAGCCCCTGCCCCTAAACCTAGACAAATTGTACAGAATTGTACGAGTGAGGTCATGAGACTGTGTTGTGTATACACAATATAACTATGTATTAACATTACATTGCAAGTTGTGGCACAAAAACTTTTCATTTTAATAAACAATTTCATTATTCTATTTATATTTTATTTAAGAGGGGTTACAAATAAAATTATATTTTCAAGGACAAATTTATACAATACTGTAATACAAGGATCTTATGACATTTCAATACAATTCTAGTAAATAGCAAATACAGTAATAGGCACAAAGGTTCCCCTCACGGGAAAGGACATTGATGGGGTCCACAAAGTGTCCAGAAACCTTAGCCCTATGGCCATTCACCCAACATCTTGTAAGGATGGATGCAAGAACTTGCAAGATAACTTTATAAAAATAAACTAACTACTTTTCATGTCCTCTATGAAGTACATTTTTGCTTTAGTCTTTCTGTGATATTACCTTAAATTTGTTTATTAAACATTCAATTTATAAACACACGGTCATTTTCATCAGTATTGTATGACTCATCGAAACTAGGAAGGTTGCTTTGTTTGTTTTTTTTTTTTTGAGGCATGATGTGAAGTATGCATCTTCAGGTGTTTAGTTGTCCATTCCAAACTGGTTGGACTGGTTATGAAGGTAGTAATATGCATGTTAAATGATTAGTCATGCATCTAAAAAATTTTCTGGTAGACAGAACTGTTGAGTATCATATGTATATATATGTAAAAAAAACTGTACTCCCTTTTTAGAGCATGGTTGGGCTTTGTTTGTAGGTTTACATTCCAACCGGCTAAGCTGTTACACTATGCGTTTCCCCCCAACATTCCATTAAATTCTGTAAAAAATGTAAAGGTGGCACATTCCTTACAGCGAGTGTCAAACAGCAACCATTGTGCCACTGAGTACAAAATGGGTTATGTAAATCAGTCTGTCTTAATTGGTGGGCAATATCATTTTTTTTTTTAAGAATATTTAGCCATGTTGCTGCATTTGCACATGTACACTATATAATCTGTAGAGTTCTAGAGTTATAACCTGTGTTCACATTTGCAGTTATGACAAATAGTCAACCAAATATGAAAATTGTTTTCAAGCAAAAACTCAATATCCGTGTCAAAGTTTAACTTGTAGAACAGGTGTAATATAATTAGTGTCAACAAAGCTGGGAGTTACAACCAATGGAAATTATTTCTAATTCTGTGTGATGTAGGCTGTGTTTTATAGGTACTTAGTAAAGTACTAATGGGTAAATAAGAAGTAAAGTCGTCTTTTTGGTTTCCCTCCATATGCTTAATGAAGCATTTTAGTGACCAGTACTTATAGGCTACTGTTAAAAAACAGAGCAGGTACTAAGTCTTCCTGATAACTGTGGCCTTGTTCTGAGATAAGAAATGACTTCTATTACACAAAACAGTGATGGTCAGCAGCACTGGAATGGAGTGAAACTGAACACACACTGGACACCTGGGCAGATTAGGATATCAAGGAAAATTATGTGCAAAATGTGGGACAAACAAGTGTATTATTAACTAAACTGGTTGCCAAATTTGCCTCTTTTGTGCTGTTAGAAATAGCTATTTGCTCTTCTGTTCAGTGTTTAAAAACAAAATAAAAAATCATGACATGTCTGGATGTTTCAAGAATTTGGAACAACATAAACTCTTGGTTTCCACCAGCTTCTAAAGGAAATAACGCTGGAAGCACCAACAGCTCAGCTTCATCAGCCATTAAAACTGCACCTTAGGATTCCAGAGAGCCTTTATGATGATATGACGGGAATATTAAATTAGTTTTTGTAGTATATAAAATGCAACGACGAACACTTTATTAATAGATTTCATTTGTCCAAACACTGACAATTTCTTCAAAAGGTCGCTATCAACTTTGGGATATTATAATGACCGTATGTAAGAATGACCAATCGAAGTTTGCGATGTCGAGTTATGCATTCAGAAAACAAGAGAACAGTCAGATCGAGGTCAAACTGTTACCTCAGCCCAGTCTTACCTTCACAGTCTTTATTAGTAACTGCAAGAAGGTTGTGCATGTCCAATGTTGAAATTAAAAAGCCAGCGGAAACTTTATAAGTCATATTTTCTATCTATGCGACAACGAATTCCTGAAAATATTATTGTGATTAAATCTTTGAACATAGAGAAGTACGGTTTCTTTTTTCCAAAGGCATGAAACAATGTTTCATGTTCTCGTTTTAAGAAGATATTCGTGTCAGACATCTAAACTGTGTGTTGACGAGACTTAATATAGCCTACTGAAATATTTCGTTGCATCCAAACTTTTATCCGCGCCAACATTCAGGGATAATTACAGATGTCTTTCTCTCAGAGTTTAACAACCCTTTCCCTTCTCATTAGTTACACGGACAGTTGTGTCAGTTTCAAAAAATCCTGAGTATTTTATTGTGCGCAGTACGAAGTCAGAAGACAGAGAATGTATTCTGCAATTTAATCTGAAGCCACAGTTTTTTGTTGTTGTTGTTTTTGTTGTTGTTGTTTTTTTGCGGTTATGTTTTAAAACACTTGGAAGTCCGTCATGTTGGTTGACTACTTAAGGTAGAGTATGAAAAAGTCCAGACTTTTTTATTTAACGTGAAAGTACCTAACACATAACAGGAATATCTCACAAGATACGAGAACAAGCAGACACCAGCAGGTTAAACATACTGAGATGTTGCTCGTGTATGAAACAAGTAACATGCAGGATTGTCTTAAGGATTGATAACATTAGCTTTGCATCGGGTAGTCCAGGACAATCTAACGCTACAGAATTCCCTGCAAAATGACAGATAGGTTCGTGCGATGAAACTGTTTGCAATGAGACAATTCGTCGTCCTAGCAAAGATTCATTATAAGAAAAACGTTAATCTCTCTTAAAAGTCCATTTTTATGTAACTGCATAATGTCAGTGAATAAGTTAATAGTGTTGATAATCCATTTCATATATTATATATTCAAGTATTTTCGCTGCTGTTCGGCAGTCATTGCCTTATAAGGAAAGGCAGTCGTGCCTCTCTGCAATAGGCTGAGAATTGCCGCCTGCAGTTAACCCTTCTCGTGCTGAATTTTTCTTAAGGTTTTTACCGTTTTGGGGTCACAAAGACTCATCATTACGTTTATATGATCGCGCAGACTATTGTGTGTGTGTGTATGTGTGTAAATACGTCTATGTATATTTTATATTATGCTCACATTATTGATTGTACATGCCTTATTGTTTGCGCTTGTGTGTGTGCGTGCGATTTCTTTCCTAGTCGGAAGATGGTACAAAAAGCGGCGCATAGCCTTTGTGGAACAGACAGTCAAAGATTGGGCATAGCCCAGGGTTTTCACACGTTCGTTTGCCACTGCAGTTTATTTTTCACAGGTTTTACAGCAGCCGTTGGCCGTCAGAAGGCAGATGTCATATGAGCTGAGAGCTTGAGGCTTTGAAGACCAACCACAGTGACCTACATATTGTACATTCGCGGTCAACCCTCATGTGCATTGATGTACATGAGTTTAAACATCTACTTTTCTAACACTCTAATTGGCCACTTGTAATCAGACAACGAAATAATTAAGATTTTAATGCAATTTATCCAAAGAAAGCTAGATGTTAGAACATAAGGTTAAATAAAGTGTTTAGAGTGTGTGGATACGCGCGATAGACAGCACGTTTAAGAATAAAAATCACGAAATCTAATAACCTATAGGAAATTCGATTCTGTCATTATAAAATGCAAATGATTTGTCACCAAATAATTATTTAGGATGAGTCCTAGTGCCGTCCATTTGATTATTTAATGCATCAGTTGGGTGCATTACTTCAGTGGAGAAAATAAAAATTAAAATCATTCTTTAAAATATAGAGTCTCAAAATATATACTGTTCTTTAATAATTTAATCTATGAATGTCTTAGCCTCATTTTATGGGGTTTTGTTTGTTCAACATAAACAAAACAGAATTGTTCCTTCGCTTCAGTATGCCTAGCTTTTATGTAGTCCTTTTTTAAATGTTTATGAACATTATCTTCCTTAAAGTTGTCTCTCCACTGATATAAACTTAAAATGGATGGCAAATCCACACCATTAAAAACCTTGATTATA
The DNA here is from genome assembly GCA_032275025.1 of Enteromius treurensis. Taxonomy (NCBI): domain Eukaryota; kingdom Metazoa; phylum Chordata; class Actinopteri; order Cypriniformes; family Cyprinidae; genus Enteromius; species Enteromius treurensis. Next base: position 7,823,292 of record JAUCMU010000104.1, read on the forward strand.
CTGATAATGATTTAGCCTGCTACCTAAACTGCTAAATGACAACAGAAGAACTAGTCAAGCTTAAAATAAAAAATTGCCACAAGTGTGCCCTAGTCTGCGTCATGAAGGAGGAATTCTCGCTCAGTACTTGAAGGGCTGCAATAACTACTCTTCATTTGCTCAGTAAACCCGCGGCACAGGGCTGACCAGCCTCTACACCGCCCATTCTGCTGTGACGTCACGCTCGTGGCTATTTGCATGAAGTACGTTGTACAGCTCATTTGAGAGTTAAAACTGAATCTCGCTTGAGAAGCGAAAGACCATACGGAGCGGGAGAGCGCGAGAAACCTGCGCGAGAAGAGCACTCATGTTATCGCGCGCACACTGAGAAGTATTACAGCGCGCGCTGAAAATGGAGCTGCCCGCCTCGGGTGAGCACGTCTTCGCGGTGGAAAGCATCGAAAAGAAACGTATTAGAAAGGTTTGCGGTTTTCTCTTAAGAAACACTTTACATTTATTTATGCTTGTAAACCTATAAAACGTGCAGGTAACGACTTGTATTTTAAAACAGAGCGCACAACAGTAGGGATTTGTTTCCGAAACCCAGAATAATGGATTATTTGTTATATTTAACGCACAGTAATTCTCAATCATAACGGACTTTGTTTTTGTGATATTTGCAGGGAAGGTGTGAGTACCTGGTCAAGTGGAGAGGCTGGTCTCCCAAGTAAGTTTTACTTCAAGATGCCTCTTGCTTTGCTGTTTTAATGTGTTGTGTTGTGTGTGAGAGAGATGGAGAGAGTTAGCACTTACTAACTGGTGCAAGAGTGTTGTAACTTGTGTATGCGATAAAATAATATTTAAGCTTTATGCTATAGAAATGCCGTCCTGTTTTTGCATAATAAAACGTAAATAGCCTAATAATAGGCTATACCAAAAAGGAAATGGTGCATCAGCCATGTAGCATCAGTATTTTTTATTCACTAGCATTCTTGAAGATGGTAGTCCTCCAGATGACAGCCACGTTAGATAGTTCGGTTGAGGGAGCTGGTGATATTCATGCTACTCTGCTCTCCCTCTCTTCCCTCGCTCTCTGCCTCATTTCTTCTCTTTATAGATATAACACGTGGGAGCCAGAGGAAAATATTCTGGACCCGAGACTTCTCGTCGCTTTCCAAAACAGGTGAGACATTGCAGTCTTGGCTTGCCGCTCTGAGCTTGTACAGCCGAAACGGGAGGAGGGGAGAAGACGCTTTCGTTGCCGCTGTGCTCATGCTCATTCTTTTTCACTTTCTCTCACTGACAGAAAGGGGGTGCAAACAAGAGCTGGAGAGAACTTATGCGCAGGCGCGCCATGATATATGACTGAATTTAATTGCGCGGTACACCAATGCCACAGTCAGGAACCAGCCATGAATGTTTACATACGGACGTGGCCAGAAAATGTGATCCATTGAGACACCTTGCATTCTTTATGGAACCATTTTATCTCAACAAATGCGCCGCTCTTTCAATATTTTTCATTTTGTCCGGTTGGCTGACCGTGTCCGCTTTGGACGTACTCTCTAGACGCCCTAAACCGAAAGCATTGCAGTGAGCAAGATTTCTATCAATCTTTTAACTGAAGTGCACGCCCACAGAAATTGACTGCCTTTTTTCATTACAAAAAGGCCGTTTTTCCCTGGCTACACACGTATTCACGGTTTTTAGAAATTGCACATACGTTTTTGTCGGGTACTATTCATCCCCCTTGACTGGCATCTGCGCGCACCATTAGTAGTCTCCCTCGTGACGCGGAATTCTGTTTGAAGTAATTGCACGCGCCCCTTGAGTATAGAACCGTTCTAGGTCGTCTAATTAGGTTTTTGCAATATTATTTTATAGAAGGTCGATGGAAAAGAGCTGATGGCCCATTTTTTCGACAGCATACATTCACAATTTGCGAATAAATAAATAACAAAACCCATTGAAAAGCCTGTCAAATAACATAATAATAGAAAGCGTTTTTTAAATACATTTTGTCATCTTTGTTTTTATTTTGTCTTTCCTAACTGGGATTGTCCACCAAATTAGTAAACAAGTTGAGTGATGTTTGAATAATAAATAAATAAATAATAAATGCCAGTCTTGGGCTATTTAAAGTCAGGCTACAGAGAGTAACTTAACCATAATGCACTCTCAGAAATAAAGATACAAAAGATTTCTGAAGCAGTAACTTTTCAAATTTGGGAACTAATACACTTTTGGTACTTTTATGCAAAGGCATACCGTTTGAAAAGGTACTGTCCCAGTGACAACTTTTGGACATTTTTTGGGACAAATTGTCAGAATAAATGAATTAGCTTGTGTCTCATTTTTAAATTAGATTTCTTTTATCATGATGTTCTATAATTTTTTCCATTCAGGGAAAGACAAGAGCAGCTAATGGGTTATCGTAAACGGGGGCCAAAACCAAAACATCTTCTCCTGCAGGTAATTAACCTCACTTATAAACATACATATGTGTACCCAGTGAACTTCTGTGACAGTTAAGTCATTTTTCTACTGCAAAGCTCATTTTTGATTTGTCTTTTTTGTAAGGTACCGTCATTTGCTCGAAGATCCAGTGTTCTTACCGACCTTCGTGAGGTGTCACAGGTTGAGGATAACCAACCCAAAACTACTTCAGACCTGGTCCAAAGCCAGCAATACCAACTTAACAGCAAGAAACACCATCCCTACCAGCCCAGCCCAAAAGACAAGCAGGGAGAGGTCCGATTAAATGGGAAAAAAAAGCACTACTACCAGCTTAACAGCAAGAAACATCACCACTATCAACCAAACCCCAAAATGTATGACTCCCTGTATCAGAGGATCAAGGAGACTAAAGTTCCTGAGTTGACTGAAAAGGAATGGAACTTATCCCCAGCTCTACAGCAGAAATGGGTCCAAAGCAAGGATTCTGGGGGCCTCAGTAAGGTGAGGAACATTACAATGGAGTTGAAAAAGCTTCCTAAACTAAATGGTGGAACTGACTTAAACATGAACAAAAACAGTGAAGCAAAGGAAGACAAGGCACCGCCCAATGGAATAAGCAGCAAACTGAAAATTGTGAAAAACAAGAATAAAAATGGGCGCATTGTCATTGTTATGAGCAAATACATGGAAAATGGCACCCAGGCAGCTAAAATTAAGAAAGGAGCAGCAGATTCTGTAGAAAAAGCTCAAGCACAAGACTATAAATCCTGTGGAAAAGATGGGTGCACAGAGAAGATAAAGCACACAAAGAAGCAAAGTCTTGTTAAAGTTATAAAAAAGGACAGTAAAGCGGAGTCTGCCTGTTTTAGGCTTTCCAATGGACTATCCTCTTGTGAAGGGGACAATCATAAAAAAACACGTTCCATAGTGTTTGAGGCTAACAACTCAAAGAAGCCTGGCAGCACTGGAGATGTATCCAATGAACACCCCATGCAACTGACAAACAAAACCAGTCTGACTACAGTGTCTATTGAGACGAGTGATCAAAAAGCCACCCAATCTACTCAATATGGTCCCCTCACCTTGCCTCAAAAGCGTTGCTACTCTAAGCCAGACAGTGACAGTGGGGAGGCTAAAAGGCTCTTAATTTCTCAGAGTACAAATGCTCCAAATACTGACTTGCCTCACTCTTGTTACGGCACCACACACTTCAATGACCATCAGCTCTCTGGCAGACATGACTTTGAGATATTGGACTCCAATCAAGATGAACCCATAGACCTCAGCTGTGTAAGGTCGAGAGAAGAGAGAAAAAATCCTACAAATTCTCAGACTGGAAAAGCAGCGGTCTCTGCAGAGCAAGTAGAGAAAGAAATGAAAAAATCTGTTCGAAGCTTTACACCTTTTCTTGGGAATATAATAATCACAGATGTCACAGCAAACTGCCTTACAGTGACCTTTAAGGAGTATGTTACAGTTTAGGAAAATTTGAAAGATATAAAGTCTACTGACTATTTACTGTGAATTTGTATAAATGTAAAGCATGTCTAATCATCAAATCTTCAAACTTGCCTGAAATTTTTTAAAACAATCTAATGTAAAGTTTTAATAGTTTCAGATTGTGTTTGACTGAACTGATCTGAATTAATTTTCAAATTCACACATTTAACTATTCCATATTAGGGATAGAAAAAAATTAAACAGGTTTTCCTGTTATTAGCTTGTATAATATTAGCTTAAAGCTGTTTGCTTATTTCAAAAGGCTTAAATATAAAAAGCACTTACTACACATGTAATACTGAGAAACATTTTCTACTGATCTGTTTTTTTACTGATAGTCTTTTTTTTAAATGTCACTTGAAATGTGTTATTTAGGTTTGTCTAAGCATATTAAAAGTTTTATTTTGAGTTTGTGCGTAAGATCTTTGCTTGAACTGCAAGCAGGTGTGTGTGTGTGTGTGTGTGTGTGATGAACAGAAGTGTTCCTAAACTCACACGTGAGACAGATAGCCCATATGAGAGATAGCAAAACATTGCTATAATGTAAATGCAAGACATCCGTAGGCCTGTCAGACTGAACTTTGCACAGCCTTTATATAGCACATTGACTTGGACTTTTGCCATGCTAGCTAAAGGTTTGCCTGCTTTTACTCCAGTTACAATGCTAGAATTTGGAGACGGGAACTCATTCTCAATTCCAAGACTGGGAATAAATAATTGAATTATTTACCCTTATATAAAACGTATTTTAAAACTTAGCATAACATTTAAAACAACCCTGACTATATCCGATAAAACCTGGCACGTCTGTTGTAGTAGTGGTAACAGCAGTCTTGTTTCACTTTCCGAGCGCTGTCATAGACTGGGCCTTACTTAAAAGTGCTCTAGAAAGAAGGACAGGGCTTTACTTCCATGCGTGAATCCTATCTACGCGTATCTGAACGCTAATGATCGAGATCGAATGAAACCTCCCATTTAAAACAGCAGGGTACAAGACAAACATTTCGTTTTCTTGACTGTTGGATTACTTTTTATTTAAGAGATGTCGTGCTACAAAAACATTACCCAGGAACAACTCAACTAAAAATGTTGACATTGCAGAAAACCCAGAAAAAGAAATTCAGAGAGCTTTCAATTAACAATTTTACAATTAAAGCAAGAATTAAACTTTGACCTGGCGTTTTAATGGATTTTCCTTTTGTGTTCAGCTAAAGCAAACGGCTATTTAGAATAATTTCCTGTAGCCCAAATCTAATTTTGTGTCATGGCATTTGGCAATTTCCATTGCCAATGCAAAAAACAAAACAAAAACAAAACTCTAACTAGATGGGACGCATTAGCCTACTGGAATCCCTGAACTTGGTGGACTGTGGAGGACGCTAGTCTAAATTCTCAGATCTCTGTGAAAAGTCTATTCAGCAGGAAATATTTAGAAGTAGCAGGACAAACTAAGCAACAACAACAACAACAAAAAAGCTGTTGGGAACAGCGCTGACATTTGAGCAATTATCATCTTACACACATTATTACGTTATATGTGCGTATGCAGGTAGAATGCTTTTTGCAACTAACCCGAATTTGCGTTTATAAATAGATATAGCACATTTTTATTGTCATCCAAATTACCAACTTTGTTAATGCGCGCAATAGCCTACGGTCCACGCAAGACCAGCAGGAAGAGATTCACCCCGCATTGGCATCGTCAAACGTTTATAGGTAATATACGCTATAGGCTATAAGGATAGAAGATTAATTATATTAGGCTTAATAGTAGCTTACGCTTTATAAGCTGCTATCATTGGGCATGTATTAAGCTTTGAACAGCCTGATGTTTAAATCTCGTCACATTTTTTTTTTTTTGCCAGCGCTAACATGGCGGACAGCAATCCTCTCTCTTTTTCACTGCAAGATCATGATTACTATTAGTCTATCCGAAACCGAGGCAGAGGTTGGTTAGAGGGGAAATTTGTGTCAAAGGTGGGCTACGGTAAAACACTTCAGTCTCAATGAAACGGAATCAACCATTTCCTTTTGCAGCACCGTCTGAGATAGCTGCTCACGCTGCGGTTATAAAATGGCTTCCTTTGGTCCATCCACTTTATTTGCGCTCAGCTTATGAAATCAGCTTTAGTGCAGTACATTTTAGGTGTAGGTGGTTAATTTGGCAAAACCTATTTTAAAGACGGCTTGTAAAGCGTTTTTTGAAAAAATAATAATTTGCGTTAGGCATTAGGTTCCTTAATATCACAGGTGGCTTTACTAAAATAAAACGTTTTGGTAATGAGAGAGGTAGCCTGCAGAAACGTTCTAAAACTTAAGGTCATTAAAATATTGTTTTGTTTAAAATACCCCACCTACGATAATAATCACAAACTAATAATAATAAAGGCTAATGTAATACTAGTTCAGGAACATAAATGAGATTATGTTGATCTCAATAAAAGGCTAGAGGAATATATGCAGTTGAGCGTCTTTTTTAACTAGGCTACTTAAAAATGAAAGATAACCTTCGAAGTTTGTGTAACGTATTTAAAGGCAAAGCATTGATTACGTTTATGTGGCTTTTTTAATACATAAATCAATAACGCAATGCACGTCTTTTCCGAAACTCTGAAAGTTAATCTGCATTTCATAATTACGGTATTTTAATTTAAAAAAAAAATACAGTGACTGGTAAACTAAAATGCAGGAGAAACTGCTCGATTAATGGCTCTGTTAAATGTGTAAGTCCTGAAACAATATGACCCAAATAATCAATGATCCAACAAAACCACGCAAACCAGGTAAGTTTTTTTTTTGCAAAACAATTTACATCGAAATGCATATTTTTAACATTATCGAATATTGCATAAAACAAACTGAAACAGAGGGCAAACATTGTAGTGTATTTGCCATTTCCCTTTGTAAATTGTGCAGAATTTATCCTGCTGGTTGCCCAGAAACGAGTTAACCAATAAAATTCTTCCAGCTCGATCTAGAGCCCTATACCGATAACCACTGCAGTAGTCAAACCACCAATCATCTTCCGCAGAAGCAACTACAAGCCTGCTGTTTACCTGGTTTATGTATATAAAGACTAAAAATGAAAACGGAAGCCTTAATGTTTTTGTGGAAAAATCATTATACAATCGTCGTAATATTTCTTCAAACCACTATTACGCTGGTCATTATTGTGAAGCATTAGCTATCTTTACTCACAGAATAACAATTTACAAGCCACCTAGTTAATAATCATTATCCCATCGTTCATCGTCCCATCGTAAATATTAAGATATTTATTTCATATGCCTTATCTAATGTTATATTTAAAAACATGTTATAATTTAAACATTTCTAAAATTCAGGAACGTATTAATGTTTAGCTATAGGTGCGATTTTTTTTTTACTGATATGCGCTGTTGAAACCTAAGTGACTGTGCAGAACTGAACGTGATTTTGGTAAACATTTTCTAAAACACTTTGAAAATGAGGTATTCCTTTTTATATGGCCATTGATGGTAAAACACAATAAATGAATTATAGAATGACATTATGTATAGCTGGTAATGTTTGCTTGCAATTTCAATAGGCGTAATTGTATATTTAAATGTCTTTTCCGTGAGATTTTTTTTAATCGAATAAGGAAAACCCAATTACAACCATTTATTTTAATAAAATGTTTACAATTAGGCCTTTCTACATCATTTACACCAATAGAATATGAGTAAATAATAGCTGTAAAATTATATTAATAAGTCAATAAAATAAAATCGAGAGGTAAAAAATAAAAAGAGGTTAACTGTTAGTGCATTTAACTCTTGTTAATAAAAGGTTTTCATATATATAATTATAATTATAAATTTTATATACATATATGAAATGTTGCTGTATGTATCTTTGTTTCGTTGTCTTTAGAAGTTACTGTTATTGTCATATTTTGCGTAATAATTAGAATACGATACCTAAGCTAATACTATCATCATCGTTTTACAATTTTTCAATAAATTGAGGTATTTGTGAATTATACATAAAGTAGCCTATAAAATAGGCTATAAATCTACTACAGTTGTGATGTTTAAATTTTAGTTTGTGATTTGGCTGTTCAGTGTTGGGACTAAAAGTCAAAGTGTCAATCACTTTTATTTTATTTATTTGCTACCTTTCTCGAAAGAGCCATAAAGTTTAAGACAAAACCTAAATAATAATTAATAATAACATGAACATGAATATGGGCTAAATGTGCGCTATTGGATATAGCCTATATGTGTTCGTTTTTCTTTATTAAAAAAACTAGACAAACTTCTAACATCATTTAGAGAACATAATGTAGTAAAGCAAGTTATACCGTAGGCTATACTTTAAATAATCGTTTAGCATAGGCTACTCACAAATTCAACCGGTTCCGTTTATTTAACTTTGGAAAAAAAAGAGTATAAGACACGAGAAAGAAAACAACCAGTGTAAATAGGCTGTTTTTCCACTGTAGAGCATCGAAACAATATTTATTTCCATCCATGATTAGTTTGTCATGGATAAAGACTTCATGTTTGATTTTGGCGGGATTAATAAAATATTCTTAGAAAAAGATGCCATGGACCTATATTTTCCTATAATAACAGATGTACAGTAGCCTATATCAAAATAGCTATTAACCGATTTTTTTTTTTTTTTTGCGTTATGTCTTTGAGAAATGTTTGAGAAAATACTGAATTTTTAAAGTTCGTAGGATATAGCTACATTTGTTCTGCTAACCTTTACATGATTATGTTTACTTGTATGTTTTGACGTAATGTTTAGGATGAAACTTTAACCCTCTGATGTGTTCCGACCAGTATTAAGTAGATCTTATCATATTTCTGTCAAGAATGCAGGTATGTCACTAAGAGCAAGACCCGGACACTTAGCAACAGCGGAGCCAATGAACGGCCTCCAAATCTTTCCACCTACAAGCGGTGCCAAGGCAACATGCTAAAGAACGTGATGACGTCTGTCTGTGCACGAGAGTATTATGGGCTGTATGGAATTCTGAAGCTAGAGCAGGCGGACCGGACTCGCGCTCACGGCTAGCTACGCTGCAAGCTAACGGTAGACGAAGGTAAACATGGAGCTGTCGGCTGTCGGAGAGAGGGTGTTTGCGGCCGAGTCGATTATCAAGAGACGAATACGACGGGTATGTGTTGTAGAAGAGATATCCCGAATTCTTTTGCATATATGTGCTAATGTCGTCGGCTCGCGCTAACGAATTATTTTTTTGTATGTCTGATGGCACGCGCAGGGTCGAATGGAATATCTTGTGAAATGGAAGGGCTGGTCACCCAAGTGAGTAATACATGCCCATCCTGCCTGATGTGCCTTTTACGTTGCTGTTTTTTTGGTGACAGTGAAGGCTGTCAGCCCCGTTAGATATCGCGAGGGGCGTACGTCTACGGGCAGGTTAACAAGCTGGTTATTACCGCAGACTGGTTTTGGCAGATGGCATGCTGCAACATTAGCTGGCCCTGCTAGCTGGCCGGTAGAGCAGTACCTTAAATGCAGCTGGAGATTGACAGTCATCACCTGAAACTTTTTTGTTCTCACAGGTACAGTACTTGGGAACCAGAGGAAAATATCCTAGACTCACGCCTATTCGTTGCATTTGAAGAGAGGTATAAAGTAAATAAATACAGAAAAACTATTATATAAAACTATACAGAAAAACGGCCGCAAGTACAGACGTTTCACTCTTGCGCTTGTAATTTCTTGCAGGGAACGTGAGAGAGAAATATTTGGACCTAAGAAAAGAGGACCTAAACTCAAGACTTTTCTTCTAAAGGTTAATGTTTTTATTTATTAATTTACAAATAAATAATAATAATCCTGAAATATTCTATATTGTGTATAATATTATTACTGGGTTTGCACTTTAATTTTTTTGTAGATTTTTTGTCTGTGCCAATTGAAACAATTTAGGGCACCATTTTGAATTCTGTGCTAATCTTTCCAAAAACATGTATTTTTCACAGGCCCAAGCAAAAGAAAAGGCGAAGTCTTATGAATTTAGAAATGATTCATCCAGAGGTATTGCATATTCCAGTTCAGAGCCTGTGGTAACTCCTAGAATGAGAGAAGGACTACGTGCTGTGGTTCCCACAATTTTCCCTCCCAGCACAGTAAACCGAGGGGAGAGTGTAAGGATTCTACCTCCAGAACCAAGGGAATATCGCTCTTCTCACTCACCCAGACCCAGCACTGATGATTGTACCCTCACTCCAAAAAAGAGAGGACGGAAGCCCAAATTACGCTTCACAGATGGCTATACAAGCTCCTTACATCCAGAGCATTCAAAAAGAGCAGCAGATGAAACCATGGCAAGCATTCCTTCCAAAATGGCAAAGTTAGGTTTGGGAGAAGAGGAAGAGAGATGCTCAGAAATAAATGGGAGAATTAAGATATCTCATAAGCACATGGATGCTACCTATACACACAAACAAAACAGAGTTGTTCCAAGCAGGAGTACCCAGCACATTTCTCCAGAGTGGAGTTTGCATTCCAGCAGAGTTAGTGCAGACTTACAATGCCACAGGACTAATCCACAGACAAGCCACTTTCACCATAAACACCTGAAGCATCATTTAAAACGAAGAACATTTGAACATGGTAATTCAACTAGCAGACAGCCTTCACTTATTGCCGAAATTCCAGTGTCACGAATAGTTGGAGAGCCAGAGGAGGGAGATGCTTGGAGACCCTCTTTAAGCAATGTGGAGAAAGTCATAGTTACTGATGTGACTTCGAACTTCCTGACTGTAACAATCAAAGAGAGTAGCACAGATAAAGGCTTCTTTAAAGACAAAAGATGATTTTTTTTACTGCTGCCATGCTCCTTTCATCTCTTCAGAATTATTTTATTGTCGAAAAATATTCTGTGTATTGTACCAAAAAAAATCGTATTCACTTTTCTGTCACACTGAAATCTGTATTTATTGTGAAATTGCTGCTTTAAGAAATTTGCATGCACTAGACACGATTAACAAAGTGAGAACTGCGTTCAAATGCATAAACGAGTTCTCAGATCATTTGTTGTAAGTATTAATTACAAGCTGTTTACCAATATTAATATATAAAAGTATCATTTGTCTCCCAGACGAATATTAAACCATTTATGTACAGACCAAGACTTGACATTTTGCGCACTAACCGTCATATGTTGTTTTGCTTCACATCCCTACTTTTTCAATTTTTGTAATTTACGTTGATTTTATTTTGTTAGTGAATATTGCCATTTAACTTGTACACTTGTTTCACGGTACAGCGACATGAAGAATTTACACATAAAAAACGTGTTAAATGAAAATTAAATTTTCAACTCAAAATCAAAAGTAAAGTGTAGGATAATTAACACGTTTTTTGTTTCTCTTTACTTAAGCCTAAATTCGTGTGTGTGTGTATATATATATATATATATATATATAAATAATATGTAGTAATTTTAAATTGTATAAACTTCTAATTATGAGATTATCGAAGTGAATAAAAGTTCTTAATATGACATTAAATAGAAAAGCGCATATCCGATGTCTATACTCTAATTCTACAAAATTGTAATTTTACAATATATGTATATGTGTGTATTAATCCTGTAAGTAATAAAATGCACGTACAACGTAAATTAGAGTATTTAATTTGAAACGAAATGTCGTTGCTTTATGGAAAAAACGGCTAGGCAACATTTTAAAGTTCCCAAACACTGAACTTGTACAATGTCACAATTATGGAAATTGATTCAATTTTTACAGTCTTGTATTTGTTTGTTTACTTATTTGGACTTCACGGTTTCTTTTGTAACACATTCCAAATTGGGCTTTCGATCAATTAGTGTTAGGCCTTCAAATATTGTCACGTTAAGGTCAAACTCTTACCGTCATCAGTCATTTAAACTTTTTGTTTGTTTCGATTTAATATCATGACGAAACTAAAATACTAGGCTAGTTAAACCCGAAAGATGAAAATCACAATTAACATAGAGCACAACCTTTTTATTTTATTCACGGGTCTTTTATTCAAAATGCAATTTTATGATGTGAAAGAATAATTCTTCTAACGATTCTAAGATTTTTCATCTAAATAATACATCTAAATACGTCTACACTATCAATATGTTTGTGTTTTCCTGGATTTTGTGTCCTTGGCCTCGTGGACATTTCTGGGTCTTTTCGTTCTCATTGCAATCAATTGCATGATGTTCATCAGCTTTGTCGTCGCCGAAATTCCCGTAGTCGCCCTGAAAAAAATAAAAATCATTTTGAATTGATTTGCCCTCAGTTATAAGATTTAAGTACCCTAAATATAAACCGTTTCCCATGATAAAATCGCAATTAGTCTTTGTTTATTATGCTTTAAAAGCCAGAACAGAACGAAGACCAAAAAGTCAGTATAGAAAGAAAACATCCCAAATGATGTAAAGAGTGTTAACAATTATTAATCCCTTCAACCAAAGTAAAAGATGAATTGCAAATCTAATTACTTTATTCACCTAATTCTCTTATTAAATAAGGAAAAGTGTAAATGTAGGCCTTTACAATTTACATGATATGTGAAATCATGATAGTAGGCCAAGCTTAAACATTGCAGTCTTCAGTGCAATACAAAAGCCGAGGAGTATCAGAACCTGTGGATCACAGCAGGCCTGTTACACAGGGTAGCCGTAGTTGCGGTCACAGCGAGGGAAGCAATGAGGGTTCATCCAATGCTCATAGCCGGTCTCTCGAGCCCTCTGCTCCAGCCTCTGCATATGCAGCATGTGTTCCTGAAATACACATGAACTCTGAATCCTAGAGTATTGACATGGAGCTGAGTTCGTTGATTTGTTAAGAATTTATTTAAAAGCAGCACAAAACAACATCGTGAACATATCTTTATTATAACAAAGAATTACAGCAGCTGCATGCATGCTGTTTCCTTAAGGTTTGTTATTAAGCATGTATTTGGCACCCAACCCTCAAAGGTTCATCAGGGTGTCCAGGCTTCTGTCTCTTGGTGCGGAGTAGCTGCTTTGCAAAACTCTCCTTAATGATGGGGCTTGCATCTAGGAACATGACATTTATGTGTATCAAGATCACAATTTCACACTGAAACTTCATGGTAATGACAACATTTATTGTTGTGAATACATTTAACTGATTGATTTGTCTAAATAACTAAATAAGGGGTTGCCTATATGTATAATATAATACGTCACAACATTTGATTAATTAGCCAATGTATATTTTATGTAGTGTACAAATGAGATTATCAAAGACTTCATGTCATTTAATATTAGCCTACCAATTTCTCCTTCTTTCTTTCTTTTTACTATATGCTAATTTTTTTTTTTCCATTCTTCCCCAGGCGGCCATTCTTCTTGGGAACCTTTATTCTTTCAGATTTCCTAGAGTCCTTTCGGGGTCTAATTTGTATGAATTTTGGCCTTTCTCTTTCTTCATCTCTTTCCCTCTTTTTTTCTCTCCCTTTGACACAGTCATGCACGCACACACATACACTTCACTCACTTTCTCTCCTGCCTCCCGATTTTAACCCCTCCCTCCGTTTCCCAGCGCTGTTTCTCTATGGAAGAACACAAAGTGCCCATTCATGAGAGCGTCTCCCCGGGGAGCGCGCCCCTGCGCGCGCGTGACCTGGAGCTCTGACCCGCGAGGGGTACAAAAATGAGTCCGTTACGGTAAACACCGACGTGGCAGATAAATAGCCGCACAGCGTTTTTCATAGCTGATTTTCCACGTTTGACTCACGTTAGTCTATAATTAGATACGAACCTGTAGAATTTACAGGGAGGGTGGATTAAATGATCACATAATTAGTAAAACTAGTTTATTCAACCTTAACATTTTCAACATCAAGCCTAAAACAACAGGAAAGAAATATAGCCTATTGGATGGAGTAGGAATATATAAAAACTAATATAGCCTAGAAATAAAACGAAAACTTCAAAAAAGCAATAAAAAACTATACAAATTTAGTTTGCTATAGACATTAAAAATCGTCTAGTAAGCGCGGGAGATAAAAACAATGACAAGGTATTAGGCATAAACATAATGAAAATAATCTCACAGAAATATGCACTTATTTCCATCTTCACTTGAGCTGCAAGAATGCCGAAAAGAAAAAAGCCTATAGGTATTTAGGACTATTTCATTATCCAGTCATTATCCAAATATTCCAAAGCTCTCTGATTTTACATGAAAATAAGACTTGCGAAAATGCACATAAACGTCACAACCCACAATGATAAAAAAATCAATAAAAACACACTTATTTGCAAATAAAACCCATAGTATAAAATTTCTACAAGAAAAACATACCAGTGCAGAAGGTCAATAAGACCAGGCAAAAAAGGCATACCAACAGCTTCATTTTCATTTCCGTCCGTCCTCAGTTCGAAATAACTGCACTTGAGTGTTTACCCAACTTATGAGGAGGAGAAATACACGTCAACGTCATTTAGAGGTTACCCCCACAGCACCCCTGCTTACAGGCCACAGGATAGGCTACAGAAGAAGACTCCTGCCTGCACATCTGGATGAGACTGTAGTTACAGACATATTCCACAGGATGTCGCCTTTCCTTTAAATTATACCTTAGTGTCTAGGCCTATAACGTTGCTGCACAATGGTTATTTTTTGTAATACAAAGTTTAACTATAACTGACATTTCTTTTGGTAGCAATGGAGCAATAACCCAATTTTGCTTGTTACATCTTTTAGTTGTATAAGGGAAGATGATTATATAAAGGGCCTTTGAGCATTACATTGGCTATGGACACCCTCTGTAACAAACTCTGTTTATAAGGATTTTTAGCTGTGTTGGCTGTCATTCTACTAAGCCTACCATATATATCATAATTATAATGGAACCATCATCAAAATATATATTTTAACAACAATAAACAAAAAACAAACAAAAATTATATGTAAATCGTCATGAAAACAAAGAAAACACATTGAATGAGAAGGTTTGTCCAAACTTTTGGCCTGTACCGTGTATGTGTGTGTAT
>JAUCMU010000104.1:7838447-7853379 GCA_032275025.1 Enteromius treurensis
TGTATATTGTCATTAAAATAACGATAGTGTGTCCAAACCTTTGGCCTGTACTATATATATATATATATATATATATATATATATATATATATATATATCATCAAAATAAACAGAAAAAGCACAAAGCTTGCTAAAGTGATTGATTGGATCATTAATTCACTCAGATATTTACAACGAACTATTTAACTAAAGTAAATTTTTGTAAATCGGCTAGGTTGTGCGTTTTACCCCTTGTTTGGAGACATAAACTAAAAATATTTTTGAACAAAACAAAACTCTATGATTTATTCCTACACACAATATGTTGCCCCATCAAATATCACTAAAACATGCAGGCTGTTTGTATTTCTGCAGTCACGCATCGTGAGAGGAGTGACAAGCACAACCGTCATGCCTTGTTTTCAGCATTACCAACTACTGTATTCTTAATGTTACATTAGGCTGTGGTGCTTAACTGTCATCCTGTGAAGCATGAAAATCGTGCAAATGTAACGGTTCTCATGCCCTCTCACGTATTGCGTTCCTATTGGTCACTGAACGTGTTGCGTCATAAACCCACGTCATCATTTCCGTTTCCGTATATTGAACTAGATCTTGTAGGGTTTTATCGCTTTTTGTGTTATTTCAGTGTTTTCAGTGTACTTTTAAAATGCGTGGATAACAAAGATGTTTACGGGATCTCCCCACTGAAAACAAAATATAGGACATATGCGTGTAAACATTTATCTGCTGAAGGTACAATTTGTCTTGCTGTACCAAGTGTTTGACAGCAAGTAAGGAGGTGTTTACGTTGGCTGTGCTGTAACATCAGTGTGACTCAGGTTTGGTGCATTGCCTGGCGATGCGATGATATGCTGCTCGGATTGACTTAGAAAATGGAAGATCGTTGTGGGACGTTAAAACGTCCACGGCTTGACTAATGACGATCGCAGGGCAATCACTGATTATTTTATAGTATCTGCTCAGACTTGTGCATGACGAAATACCTTTAAAATTAGAACTGTGGCTATGGAGGAAAGTACTGAAGAGCTGAGGGAAGAGTGGACCTTGCTCCTCTGGACCACGGTTGCTGTTCTGGTCCCAGTGATCATCACACTGTGGTGCAGCTTTCAGCGTCCCAAACGCAAAGTTCACCTGAAAGATCTGTTTCGAAAAAGCAAACACGGATGGCACTACACGGACCTGTTCAACAAGCCCACCTATTGCTGCGTGTGCTCTCAGCCCATCCTGCAGGGGGCGTTCTGTGACTGCTGCGGCATATGTGCGGATGAAGAGTGCATACAGAGGGCAGATCGCATCCTCTCATGTAAAGAGATCATGACCCAGAGTCAGACAGATGGGAAGTTTTGTCATCAGTGGGTCAGGGGAAATGTGCCCCTCGCCAGCTATTGTATCGAGTGCAAGCAGCAATGCGGGACTCAACCTAAACTTTGCGACTATAGGTATTTAATGTGACCATGAACTTTCTTTCTTTTTTTTACTTTCTTTATTTCTTGATTTATTTAACAGAAGAAAATGCATAACCATATGAATATGACAGGGAAACAAATATCAAAGGGAATTTGGAAAAATTCATAATAAAGTTTTTAAATAACATAGGAAAAAAGAACAACTGTATTGAAAATATGTATTAAAGATAGAACAAGGCAAACAAAACAGGCTTCTAGCATGGGTTGGAACTGTTTTAAGTTGAGAAAGAAAATACAAATACCATCTCTAACTGTTAGCAACAACAACAAAGTATATTGAGGAGAACTGATACCCACCTTCCATACTTTTAAGAATATTTATATAGTCCGTGTCAATATTGAAAATAAGAAAATGTTAAAGAACAGGCAAGTGTTTTACATCTAAACTTAAAGCAAAAAGGATGGCAGAATGGCAACAGTTTAGATGCTGTTAAAAAGCAGCAGAGAGCACGAAACCTAGAACAGAACTTGAAAGCGTCTGTTGAATAACAGTAAGCAGTAAGCCAAACAATGTAGTTCCTCAGAAAAGGTTGTGGCTCCATAAAAGTTGTTTCTGAGCAACACACAAACATAAACAAAGGTGTATGTTTGTAGAGTAATTACAACAGCTTTAAAATACATCACTGACTGTTGAACAAACAGAACAAACCATAAGCCTGTCCTTTTTCTCTTGATTAATCTTTCCAAAGTAGGTTTAATTAAAGAGTCAGTAATCCCTGTAATCCAGACATTATGACCAGGTCCTTCCACCTCAATTCTCAGTGTCAAAGGTAGTGCTAAACTGGTGCCTGGTCTGCTTTTGATAAGGGCTTAAACCAAAAGAAAGCTGATTTAAAATAATTAAAAAATTACTTACTATGAGTTTCACAACATAGGCTTTGCAGTCAGTACAGCTACCAAACTACCAGTTCTAAGTGCCCTCACTATTATTTTTTGTTTTTATTTTGAAATATATATAGGTGTGTATGGTGTCAGACCACAGTGCATGATGACTGCCGTTCTAGTCTGAATGATGATTTGTGTGATCTTGGAGAGTTCCGCTCTGTTATCATACCTCCGTATTACCTCTATCAAGTCAATAAACTCCGCCGGAGACATCCTGATGAGTACAGCAAGGTGAGGATCCATCACCAGCACAACCATCTGTAAAACTACAACAAAGACAGCATTTTTTTCTTTTAATCTGGGCACAAGAGGTTATTGGTCCAAAAATCTAATGAAAGGTCCTAATGAATAGTTTTTTTAACCAGTGGTGCAAAAATAGGAAAATAGGAAATAAAAATGCCTATTGCTACTACTAATTTATTTCTATTCATTTTAAATGTAGTGTACAGCTAGCCAAAAATATATGAGATCATTATGATATTTTTAGTAAAGAAAATTACCTATGAAACACTAGGTATGTCATATTTTACATACTTTTGCAATATTCTTCAGCATTGTGTTGTGTTCATTGTGCTTGTTTTTACATGTGCTGTATGATATGCAGCAGCAGTAACTGTTAAGAACAATTGACAGAACTTTAAAGGAGAATAAACTTTGTGTAGTTTTCCTTTTTCAGATGGATTGTTTTTATCTAAAAGCATTTTAGATTGACATCTTTGGCTTTTTCAGCATCTTGTGTATGTAAAAAAAGCAACTTGCATGTTTAGCCACTGCATTATGCCCATTTTTGCAGTATTTGTATTTTTAAGACTTACAAATGAGGCTTTTATTTGAATTGAACAATAGTCAAGTCAAGTCACTTTAATTTATATAGCTCTTTTAACAATACAGATTGTAGCAAAGCACTGAACATTATCAAATAGAAGAACAGTACTTATTACTTAAAAAAACAGTTGTGTGTAAATTACAAACAAAAGAGTTTTGAAATGTTGCATAATCGATCAATGCATGCGCAGTCAACTAAATGAATACAATGAAAATAAGCTGACCAATTCATTCATAGTTAATACATTTTTTGTATGCAGCTTGCTGCGGTCTGTGGGAGTGGCTGGACTCCAGTTCTGGTCTTGGCAAACACAAGAAGTGGCAACAACATGGGGGAGGTTTTGCTGGGAGAATTTCGTACCCTCCTGAACCCCGTGCAGGTATCATTTGACTCTGTGTTTACGTTCACATATTCAGCCAGTCTCTCTGTTTCAATGCACTTTTGGCTCTTTTTATTGATCACATTCTTCATACAGTCTAATGGTTTAAACAAGTTTTTTGTGTCTTCCAGGTATTTGATCTCTCTGAGCTGCCTCCCTCTAAAGCCCTTCAGCTGTGTACTCTTCTGCCCCCAGGCAGCGTGCGTGTTCTGGTGTGTGGGGGAGATGGCACAGTAGGCTGGGTTCTGGATGCTATTGATACCATGAAGCTGAAGGTGAGAGCTGTTGCCGATTAGGTGAATGGACTTGAAATTGTAATAATGTTTATCCCTCATGCGTTGTAGCTTAACTGTACATGTACAGTATATGGCCTTGCTAGTATGATGTGTAATGTCATTATGTGATGCTTTTATTCACAGTTGTGGTGTTAATTAATTAAAAAAGATAATTTCCTGAGTTAATAAAGTGTTTGTCTCTCTCTCAAGGGTCAGGATCAGTTTATCCCTCTTGTGAATATCCTGCCGTTGGGCACAGGCAATGATTTATCAAACTCTTTAGGATGGGGAGCAGGATATGCTGGAGAAATTCCAGTAGAACAGGTGCTCAGGAATGTTCTGGAGGCTGAGGTAGTCAAAATGGACAGGTAAGACCCTGGGAGTGTCGTAAAGCCTTGAATTATGAGGAATTGTTTTTTGTCATTCAATTTATTATGTATTTCTGCTGTTAATCTGTTAGGTGGAAAGTTCAAGTTGTCTCCAAAGGAAACTATTTTCGTAAGCCAAAGGTCAGTACATAAAATACATGCAGGATGTACCCCAGAATGCAAATGAAATCATTTGGATGCTAAACAAATTTTAACATGACCAATTTATTAGCATAATATCCCATGAAACACAGTATTTGACACGTTTAATTCATGAAGTTGTTTTCTCACCAGGTGTTGTCCATGAATAATTATTTCTCAGTGGGTCCTGATGCTCTCATGGCACTGAACTTCCATGCGCACAGAGAGAAAACGCCCTCCTTTTTCTCTAGCCGAATCATCAATAAGGTCTGAGGCATTTCCTAGACATCCTTTAATTTTTTATTTCAGGGGGATTAATTACAAAACGCTTCTATGATTGTTTCTATGTGGCAAGAAATGTTCATTTCGTGATAAGCTGCATATTTCAGTGTAAAAAAACTTGAAACATTTATTTCTGTAAAACCATCTAATTTCCTTTGACTTCAATTTGCTTACAGTTTACTTGTTTCAAAACAATTTCTTCACTGTAAAGACTGTATATAACTGAGAAAATATACTCTGGAGTGGATTTATACATCCGCAAATATAAAAAAGGACCCTTTTTATAGGAAATGTCTTTAACTATTATGTACTAGATTTTAAATGAATCAATTGATACAATGTCCTTACTGTGTCTACATTTTATTAATAAAAAAATTACATCTTTGATTAATTTCTTTAGATACATCTATACACTGTTGACCCTACCCTTGGCTGATAGTGCTGACAATTGTCTTTTCTCGCAGGTAGTGTACTTCCTCTATGGTACCAAAGATTGTTTAGTGCAAGAATGTAAAGACCTGGATAAGAGGATTGAGGTAAACATTTTACTTTGCTTACTGAGACAAGTGATTCAAGGGAAAAGTGTTTTCTTGTTGTTTCAATTGTCGCTGTTGTTGTCATATGACTGGTGAGTTCTCTTAGCCTTGATATGAACTTCCTGCTTCATTGCTGTGCTGTCTCAGTTATGATATAATGATGAAGCCTGGAAAAAACTACAAGACTTTTAAAATCGCAAAAGAATTTAAAATGCAGGAAAACTGGCCATCATGCACTAAACAAAAAGTCGGAGTCTGTGATTTATCACACACCATTCAATTTTCTATGACGTCTTTGGTTAAACTGCTTACTGACATTTGATAACTAGCATCAACTTGCATGAACTGTAAATCAGGGAAAAGTAAGGGCAAAAATTGTGTAATGTATCCTAGCCTTAAGAATCTATTGCTGCTTCCCAATTCACATATCCATCCACCTGCATTCACTATCCATCCTAAATAGTATTCAGAATTAGTCTGTCCAAGTCATAGTTTGTTAAAATGAGTATCCCAAAGGTGTCCAGATGGTTTACTATTTCAGGTGGAAATTTAAAGTTCAGATCTGTGCATATTCTAACAGCTAATACTGCCTACAAACGTTTGCAAGCTGGATGCAAATTAGTTGAAATGGTCATTGGATGCACATTACTAAGCAACCGAGCACTCCATTTAAGACATAATTATGACAAAGTAGAAAGCCTATGTCTGATATGGACATGCTTTTTAGGTCACAGTATAAGGTGGCGAATAAGAAAATAGCATATCCCTAAACAAACGGCTTCAAAAACAGCTCTGAAGTGTTTCTTTTGGTTACGGATTCCTGGTGCTTTTGTGAGAACAGCTTTTACTTTATTAAAAGCTGTGCAAAATAATTTCTGAACTGCTAGCAGCACCAAATGGAATTGCAATCATGATTATTTTTTCTGAACAGGTTCCCAAATATTGCCTTATCTACCATTGTTCATACAAACTGTTAAACCCAATGCCAAATGCCATTTGACAGAAGCTGAAATCTGCAGACTCGGCAATGTTGAAAGCCCTTACATTTATAGTTTCTCTCTTTTGCCACAAATATGGAAGATGCTGCATTATTATAGTTTTAATGCTAGAAAATGCTTCATTGTACTTTTTTAGCTGGAGCTGGACGGAGAGCAAGTGGCGTTGCCCAGTCTGGAGGGAATAATAGTGTGCAATATCGGCTACTGGGGCGGTGGCTGTAGACTGTGGGAGGGAATGGGAGATGAGCCCTATCCTCCAACACGGTGAGAATCCAAACACAATTTTACTATGTTCTGTATATACTCTACTATTCTATACTCTAATATACAGGCTTGACTTTATCAAGATTAGGTTGAAAAGTTGATACCTGTATCACCTCTGGATCAGAGTAGAATGACCTTTGCAAATATTGCTTGTTTAATTAGTATCTTTATTTGCTCTTTCTTTATTTAGTGTTGATGATGGTTTATTAGAGGTGGTGGGAGTGTATGGCTCATTCCACTGTGCACAGATCCAGGTGAAACTGGCCAATCCTGTGAGACTGGGACAGGCACATACTGTACGGGTAAGACATACTAATGCTCTTTATTCGTACAGCTTAAATGGCGATTAAATGTGAGTCATAGTTCAGCTCCATGACAATCAATACAATACAATATCTCCACTTTAGGGTGTGTCTGTAGCAATTTTTCAGTTTTTGTTCAGTTTTCAGTTTTGTTTTCAGCACACAGTCAATATAATCATATGTCAATTTAATAAACTTGTTAAGTCTACTATGTATGTTGTATTAAAGCATCCAATTTGTGTGTAAATATGATTTAAATATAAAATCTAGCAGAAACTCCAGTACAATCTGTTTTTTTCTTTAAATAATTAAGACAAATGCTTGCATATAATGTTGAATGCTCTTGTTTTTCACAAGCTAACACGTGAGCTTCCATAGAATTGAATTGAAAACACCAGATAAACTAAATTAATTCATTAATTATACTTTAACATGCCTATCATATTGTGATAAAGTCTCCCTTTGCAATAAAAATAGCTTTTGATATGTCTACAGTGTCCAGTCTGGCATCTTACATGCAGTGACTGCAGTATTTAGCAAGCAACAGAAATCTGACTATCCAATCGATTTTTGAAAGACAAATTCAAGTTTATTTTGCTTATTCATGAAGCAGTGTCACTTGGATCAGAGTTAGTAATACCAGAAAACGCTTGCTCTATTCTTCCTTTTTTCTTTTTTCTTTTTTTATTCTATTTTCTTTTTATTCATTTTTTAATGTATGCTAATTGAGACTTGCACTTACATTTCATTGGTCTTTTGTTGATTTTGATTGCTTCCATTGTTCTCATTTCTAAGACGCTTTGACTATACAGTAAGTGACATCTAAATGTCAAAAACCTGGTTTCACAGACAGGACTTGGACTAAGCCAGAAGTAGGCCATATGACATTTAACAATTTTTTATGAATGTTTCTTAAAAAAAAAAAAAACATTACTGGTATTAATCTTGAGACAAAACAAAGGCACTGGGATCTTTTAAGATCAGTCAATGCAAGTTTCTTTCAGTTGAAACAGCTTAGACTTCTGTGACACCAGGGATAAAATGTAATTTAATGCAATATAATGTCATGTAATGCCTGTGTAGACCTCTTTGCTGAATAATAGCAATCCGCAAATCGGTGCTGGTAATATTAGATGACAACCAATCTTGAACTGAATGACAAACCATTTGTCTTCTTTAGAGCTGCTTTATAGCCTTAGTTTTCGTGATAGATGAAGTTTGCAACATGTTCTGTTATTGAACAGGATCGTATCACTTGACATGAGCTGAATAATGACACTGTAGCCTTTTTTAAAGCTGCTTTTGATTTGATCTCATAATTTATCATAATTGATGAATTTTACAACATAAACAGTCATATTGAACTGAACAAACACTTAAATGAATTATATCAATAAAAAACTATATATATATATTTATATATTGAACTATATAAATGTAAAAAAAAAAAAAGTATAATGCAGTATATGAATATAACAGATTCTTTATCCTTTGCTTTTTTTTGTTATAGCTGGTGTTGAAGAGTTCTCGGATGCCAATGCAGGTGGATGGAGAGCCGTGGGCGCAAGGTCCATCCACCATCACCATTACCCATAAGACCCAGGCCCTCATGCTGTACCACAGTGCAGAACACACAGATGATGATGACTCCAGCACCTCAGAGACTGAAGAACCCTCAGCCGATCACATTGACACAGTTAGCAACACGCAGGAAACTGTGACAGTGTCTTAGTAAGGCTGTAATCATTCTGCCTGTTCTATTTCCACCCCAGAAAGTGGGCACTGCAAGAAAGCAAGACCCTGATGTGATAAATGTCTGATGTCATTAATGTAAATGTACATAATGTGCATGTGCTGCTCTAGTAATATCATCTGCAGTGGTTATTTCTGAGAGTTTAAAGTATTTTTTTTGTGTTACCCGGAAGCTCTAAGAAGTGGCTCAGGTTTTAGATATTTAGTCCACAGTGTAATCATATTTAGCTGTAAGCAGAGCTCAGGCAATCATTAAAAAAATTCTGTCCAGATGAGAATGTTACAAAGCAAGCTGCTTGGACACAAATGTTTTGCACTGATCTTGAGTGCCATAGTTCTGTGAAAATACAACTCACTGCAGAAATCTCGTATTTGAGTTGTAGATGTAAATGAAGATGTGCAATAAATTTGTTTAGGTCCCAATGTTACGTTTGTTACTGGTTTTGTGAAACACCTTTGCACTGCTTGAATCTAGAGTAGATTGTGAATGGGTGTGCCATTGTTTATTTTGCAACTATTCCATATGTGTTATTGGTTTAGTTTATGAAACGGCAGTAAAATGTTTCAGAGCACTGGATAAAGATACCATTTTTTTATTTTGTTGTTCTTATATTATGCTGATTATCAGGCATTTTGTATTGTTTTATTCATTGTTTGTTTTCTCCAAATTTCCATATAGATTTGTTACCTTTTTATGCATCCTGCTTGAGTAAAATTTACTTTGCCTAGAATATGACCACCTTAATAGGGTTTCTGATTATTTTCTTTAGTCCCACTCTTCCTGTCTTTCTGCTTTCAATGCAGTTGTAGCATAAGAACAGTGATGTTCTTGAAAAACAGCTTTCGGAAAGTTATATGTAATGTCACGTTTCATATAATTGTATCTGCATCAGTAGCTTTCCTATTGTAACACTTCCTGATCTCTTTGCAGGAGTCAGACATATTCATTAAAACCTTTTTTTATTAATAAGATGTTTTGCTGATGCAATGTATTTGAGCAGTTTATAATATGGTTTAGTTAATTTAATGTGATTTTACTGAAAAGATCTTATCTAGATGTCAGCCATTTTCCATACATACAGTTCAAGTGTGCATGCTTCCTCATAATTTGGTAGTAGGTTGAGATGTAAGTAGCGGATTTGGCGTGCTGTCCAGGGAGCGGGCCGGGAGAACGGCGGGCTCGAACCCTAGCGATATGAACCCTAGCGAGGGTAAGGGCTCGGCGTCCGGCTCGAGTTTCGGCTGCCCCCGGAATGGAGAGAAGTGATTAATGGGAGGAGGAGGGTTTGCAAAAGCGAGATGAGGAATGAAAGGGAAATTGTGATTTTATAGTGCTTAGGAAAGGGTTTGATTGGGGAATTGTAAATGGGGGAAGGATTAGCTGATTGCTAACAGCTGCAGGCAATCGTACAGCGTTTTATCAAAACATTTATTAATTTTGAAGAACATTTAGATCCTTTTTGGAAGCTAAAAGGTTTACAGGAGTGTTACCAAAAGTATGTATCTTTTTTTTTCTCAAAGACTGAATATTTTCCTATTAAATGCTCTTCATCAGCTCTTTACATCAAAATGTAGACGGCTATATTAGGTTTATTAAAAAAGGGGTAGTAATTTCTGAAAACCTCAGAATGCTTCTATACCTTGAGAAAGGGTCAAAATCTTAATTGTGAAGTTTTCTTTTTATTGGTGTCATTAAAATTTACTTTTTCAAATATGTCTATGTGTATAAATACTGAAGCAGTAGTTGTAATTGTAAGTGCATTTTTTGTTTTACACATGCGCTCTATATGTGCCAAAGGGGTTTTAAACTAGTATTATTCTTCTTGGGAATACTGATCGTGTATCATTTTAAAGGTTTGTTTATTAGTTAGTATTGAATATTGAAATATTTTGCACTGACTTCCGTATGCTAGAAACATGACACAAGGTTAACCATGGCTTATGTCTTGTTTTTTCATTTTTATTTGACAGTAGTTGCTCCTGACATTGTGTTTAATGTGTAACTAGGCTTGTTTGCATTCCCAGATTACATACCAACATATACAACAACTTGGAGCTGATTAAGCCAAAACATTTAGTTAGAACATGAAGAATTCCTTGGTCAAAAATTTGTTTTATTTTCTTTAATTGTAATTTTATTATTTTTATTATTGTTCAGCACTGAAAACAATGTGAGCTGCACAAATGAACCAATCACCATTACAGAAGCAGAATGAAGTCATCCCATAACAATTTAACAAATGGGATCAATACAACACAGAAAGAACAATAAATCTTTGTGATGTTATATTTATTATTATATGAGACGTGGTCATGCACTGCCTTGTACTGTATGTATACTTTCCCCCCCCCAACAATGTACAAAATTTTCGTTTACTTTTTTTATTTGCTCTATATAATATAATCAACCAGAATTGTAATATTGCAAAAAGCAAACAATAAATGCCTTACCACTAAATTTTTAATAAACTTTTCTTTTCACTATTAACATTTCTAATATAAATTTAACACTTGTTGATTTGAAAGAATTACACATGCTTAAAAACTGACTGGACCCAGGGAGGACACTTTGATCAGAAAGCAATGGAGCACACTGCCAGTGGACTTTGCACATGTGATAAAACCAACAAACGTCTAGTGTGATCATGTTAAGTTAAACAAGTCAAGTAAAATATGCAAAAATCAAATTCACAGAACAAAGTAAGATTAAATAACGTCAACATTTGTAAACTGCATATTTACACTGAAATTTCCCTTCTCTGGAGCAAAGAAGTCAATCGTAGGCATTAAGTCAAATATTTTTGAATAATGACCACTAAACAATTTAATTAAGTGTTGACTTGCACGGTTTTACTTTTCAACTTATTTTCAGCATAGCTGAGCTAGTGTCTCTTGCATCACTCTAGTCTTTTTTTTTTAAATCAATTAAGTCTAAATCAAGATTTAATTGACTTTTATTTGGGAAGTAGCCATATAATGGGATATCAGTAATAACTGCAAATGCAATAAAGCTTTTAAATATCATCCATCAACCAATCAATCTTTTTTTTTTTGGTCAACCTTACCGGTCATTTATGGATTAAAACTGCTTTAAAAGTTTTAAAACTGTGTTTATGCATTCTGTACAATCACAAAACACCTAAGTTAGAATTAAAAAAATATTTGCTTTAAAATTGGCTTGACTAATCCCCATAAATTAATAACTTATGTATTACTCATGTTCCTGTCATTACAAACCCGTTTCAAAAGACATTTGATCATCTTTGGAACAAAATCTAAGATATTTTTAATATATGGTAATTATTTTTGCCCATCTACTGAAAGTTTTTCAAAGATTTCATAAAGATTTCATGAAGTTTGAACATACCGGTTGTGTGGACTTACTGGATGGAAACAAAGATGACAAAATAACAAAAATAACTTCATTTGTGTTCCAAAGATGAACAAAACATCAGTTTATTTGAGTCAATATCAGTTTGACTTAGTTACTTTTAATTGCTGAGCTTGCACAGAGAGATAGAAGAGCCATTTGAGAAGATCCAGAAAGCAGGATACACGGCCTCAGTGAAAGGAAAGACAAACGTGTGGAAAGGGTAGGCCCGGTCTTGCACATTATAGAATGTTGCACTTCCCTGATCGCAATCCAGCAAGACGCCCACGCGGCTTGGATTGGGATTCTGCAACACCATCTCGATGCTGTTGTGCCATGCAGAAAGCTTCACATTGAACCACTCCACACACCAGGAGTCTGCATTACGCCCCAGACGGCTAGAGGGACCCTTGCGGTCAATTCTTCCGTATGCAAGTCCCAATCCGCAGAAGTTGTTACTGCTCATTTTGATCTCCCAATAATGACGGCCCTGAGAGAAACCCTTTGAGCAGAGCACCTGGGAACATACAGAAAAGCGAAGGGGAATATCTGGATAATGAGCTGGGTCGTCCGAGACTGTCGCTTTGGTATTGTTTTCAGACAACGAGACCCGCTTGTGAGCTGTTCTGACGTCAAAATTAAGGATAGTGCCATCTAAACAGAAGAAACACAAGCATATAAATATAAAAGGTGATGATTAAAAAAAACGATAAAATCTAGACTGTGTCAAACTCACATTTCAGGAGGTCACTTCGTTTAACGGAGTTTTGCACAGCTGGCGAAATAGCAAGTGTATCTGTAAGAGAGATAGAAGGAAAAAAAGCTTTCAGAAACCAATAATGTATTGCCTCCCAAGGGAATGAAAGGTTTGCTCATTTTATTAATGCATTAGTATAACAAATCCAACCAACTGGGGTGTATTTCCTAATACCACTGTTAGCCAACTATAGCCGCTTTTTCACTATTTTTTTTTTTAGATTTTATTACTAATTTATTTTTACATTGTTTAAAACAGCGCTCTGGCAAGCTACGGAGAAGTGACAGTCACTGATTGGCGACTTCATGCACACGCACTATCACTATCAGCATGATTTAGCACAGTTGTGTAACCATGCCGAGAATTCCGGGCCGAGAACGGTTTGTAATCATGCTGTGCCGTTTCAGGCTCACGTGGAAACACAACTGAAACCGTACCTGACAGTTCTTAGAACTATTTGGCCTGACATTGGAAAAGCGGCTTATGGCTCTTCTGTTGCTACCCATTCCTGTTTCAAGAAACCATAGTTTCAACAAACATTTGCTGTTGTGACCTTGTTGGGTCACAAAGTTGTCTGGTGGAAATATAGCTCTCAACCTGTGGTTAGAAGCATAGTTTCTTCTTAGATGATGCTCAAAGGTACAACATACACACACATACATACATCCATATTAACAATTTTTCAAGAGTACACATGTGCTTTAATTAACACTACTTTGTTGTGTGGGACCTGCACCCCTGCATGACCTAAAATGCTGGTGTGATACATTTATTTTCTGCTTCAAAAGTAGCATCTGCAGTCTATTTTAGTAATTACAGTAAATGATAAAGGTTTGGAGCACAGGCTCCTTACAGTAAAGATTAAATTTAGGAGGCCATGATTGAAGAAAACCTTTTCCACATACTTATGTCGGGTATGTCTACAGTTTTAGTTGTGATGTCAAGCAAGTTATCCATGCTTTTGGAGAAAACAGGATTTGCTCCTTTAGAGGGATTCCTAGATTCTGGCAAAAAGGATATACATATGACGTTAGAATCATTTGATTCACATTTTCATAACAATTTGTGAAACATAAACTAACACAGGCCCCTCCTTTTTTAATCCAATCACTAGGTGTGAATATGTTCAACACACATAGCAGTAATAGTCAGTTGTAAAATAATGAACATATGGAGTGTTGGCAGAGCTTACTGTTTGGCTTCTGGTCTTTGCGTTCTTTGTGATCCTTCTGATCTTTAGCAGTCTTGGCTATCAAGAAATAGAAGAACAAAGTGTAAATTTTAATGTGTGCTGCTAATGGCTCCAAAATATTATAAAAAAAATATTTATAAGCAGTTGACTTACTGGGATTTTTTTGTTTAGTTGCTGAAAACTTGGCTTTGAGGGCATGGCCTGGACTGGGTGATCTCAAATGTGCTGAAGGGTCATTCCACACAATTGGTGTCTTTTGCATCCCTAAGAAACAAATACAATTCTGATTTAAAAACACAGCAATATTATGAATTCTTTCATCAATATTACATCAAATTAAAGTCAATTACATATTATTTTAAATAACTTAAACAGCATTTATGCTAGCATGTACCGGACTATGATTTTTCTTTCTCTGAAAGAATTTGCAAAATGATACGGAAAAAAAAGAAGAAATTTGCATATTGTTTAAAATACAGCTTCACTGTTAAAAAATGTTTTTGGAAGAAGTGTACATTTTCTTCTAAATTAATTTTATTGCTTTCCCCAAATTTTATTACCCTCACCAAAAAAATCCTGTGTTTTTTCTCTCACTTCTTTATAATGTTTTATTTTAAATTATTTATAAGACTTGACTGATGGAAAAGTAACAATACTGTAACCATTTTTAAAATGTAAATTTAAAAATGTTTACATTTTCTATAATTAATATATAAAAGTAACATTAATTAAATGTACAAAATGTGCTTTTGTGAACTTGACTATTAGCCAGAAATTAGCTAATTATTTTGAAATCTTCAATCAAATCTCAAATCTTCCTGTTACTGTCAGCCCTGTTACTTATTTTTAATATATATTTTAACGAGTAACAGGTTTTGACTCGGGTAACAGGGATGACATAGATTAGTTGTCACCCTGTTTTTTAAAGATTGTCTGGATACAATTTCTAAATGTAACCCTGGGTTTATTACTAAACTTATGCCTATATCCTTCATTGGAATAAGTTAAATTTTTAGCATTGTAGTAGGGCTGCAACAACTAATCGATAAAATCGATAACTATCGATAATGAAATTCGTTGTCAACGAATGCCGTTATCGATTAGTTGGGCTGCTCACGTTACTGAGGAGCGCGACC
>JAUCMU010000104.1:7854100-7870277 GCA_032275025.1 Enteromius treurensis
TTACCCCCAGTGAACAACGCCCCTTTTCAGAAAGTTTTTCAAACCAGAGGTGTGAAAAAGCACTTCTGAAACAGGGGTGTGTGGTCACCCTCCAAAATTAGGATGCTCTTGGTCATCTAAATGACAAATGTAAAAATAAATATTTTTTAAAATACAAAAATTTGAAACAATCCTAGTGAAAAGAGGGTCAAAATGCTGCTCAAATAAGCCTATATAATACATAGTTCAAATTCACCTATAGTATTGTATGTACACCTGTATGTACCAAGCTTGACAAAAATACCAAAACATGAGGTAGACAAAATCATAAAATAACAAATTACGTAGCTTAAGATGGCACAATATAATTTTCTGTGATTTAAAGATTTTTTCATTTCATGGTTTAAAAAAAAAGTTAATTAAACTGATTTCATGTAATTACCCTGAAACACTAGGAGAACTTTTTTTTTTTTTTAAATGAACGAGAAATTAGGTCAGGGCTTGGTCCTGGAGGGCCGGTGTCCTTCAGAGTTTAGCTTTAACCCTAATTAAACACACTTTAAGCATCTAATAAGTCTCTTACTAGGCATGTTAGAAATTTCCATGCAGGTATGTTAAGGGAAGTTGGGGCTAAACTCTGCTGCACACTGGCCAAAATTGGACAGCCCTGTTTTAGGTCATACGACAAAAAGCCCATTGGATGGGAGTTACTACTTAAACATACCTCTTGGATTTGGCATGAGGGCTGGAATATCATTTTGGATTCCTGCGAATTGGTTTCCTAGACCTACAGGATTAGAGAAGTGATTCAAATCTTCTGCAGCAGTTTTATTAAAGGTGCCATAGAATGCAAAACGTCTCAAACACCAATGTTTCTTCCTTGTGTAAATCTCGTGAAAAAAAGACCATTAAAAAAACATGCGAATCTGAACATTACCCCGACTGTGACATCACAGTCAGCATCGCCACGCCCCCCAACATAACCGTATACCCACATTTTATATACAGTATAATTACTAAAGCATATAACTGAGATGGTACTGAAATATTTATACATTTTTTCCCCTCTTGTGTTTCTCCTTCTATGTGAGCTATTGAAATTAGCTGCACTGTGAAACAGCCAATCAGAGCAAAGCTCAACATTATTATTCATGACCCTTTCACAACAGATCATTTCATCACATTCGGAATCACTACGCCCCCAGCCTTTGTATAAACCTATAACCGCCCATGTTCTATCTAGACCAACCGCCAGCCAAACCCTACACAGCCAAACTTTCAGAAGTTCTGAGGAGGACAATAGGGAAAATGGCACATCATGGAAATAAATGTTATGCTCCAGGCTGTGCAGGGGATCAATTTAAAATACTACATCAGTCCATTCTATGGCACCTTTGCATTTTTACAATTCATGAATGAAAAAAATGTGTAATATGATTTTGATGTACCATATCCATAGTACTGCAATGTCTGATTTTAAAATGGGTTTCAAAGGATGAATTTTGAGATTTTTAAATAATTTAAAAGGCAAAAAAATGCATTCTGTATGATCGGGTCCTTAATGTGTGGTACTGTACACTTACAATATAACTTTCTTTAACTAGATGGTTAATATAGAGAATGTTACTTAAATTGTGTTACATTTTGTAAGGTCACTTAAACGTTAGTTAAATGTAGTTACATTTTTAAGGTAACTTAAATGTAAATAAATGTAATAATGAGAATGATTCAAATGTTCTGAAGTAAGAAAATCAAGATTTTCTTTTTTGCCATGTCATCCAGTCTCAGAATAACCTCAACAACATATAACTGGCAACAAAATATATATAACTATATATAAAAAATGCTTTATATGATTAGTATGTTTTAGATTTCCACACCAATTATTTCAAAACAATCTGTGCCAAGAACAGCTTTCTCAAACTCTGTAAAACCATGTATATCAGAACTCTTAACATGCAGCGTTTGATGTAGCTGCACACAAACATCAAAACATGCTGCATAGTTTATACAAGCTAAATGTACCTACCTGGTTTAAGTACACAGATTCTGTTTTCTAATGGCTGCTCCATTAGTTTGGTGATCCACTCCTTCAGTGCAACTGCAGTGGAATGATAAGCTATCGTCTCTTTACCTTCCAAAGTTAAACGAGGGTTATAGGGCTCAAAATTTACCACTGAGGGCAAATCCACTGAGGCCTGTGACAGAGATTGGTAAAGTCAAAAATACAAACATAAACTATGACTTTCAAATCCTTAGTCACGGACACCCCTAATTTCAACATTTGGTCACATAATCATACTCTACATCACCTTTAAGAATGCTAGTGACTGCGACTGGTCCAGCAGAATGTTGATCTCAGATTTTGTCCTACTCATCTTCTCGACGTTCTCATTAAATTTCTTCATCAGGGAGACAAGTTTGCTCTGACCTTTTTCCTGTTCCATATCGATAGCAAGCATGGCTTCTTTCTCATCTCTGTCAATCATTTCTCTAATCTGCCTGTATTCTGACTCAAGAATACGTTTGCGGGTTGCAGCTAGGTCCTGGGAAAGCAAAACCAAAGGAAATGAAAGCTCCATATGCTGACATACATGACAGCAAAAATTATATATATGCACATTTTGTCATCTCTTACAGTACTGTTATCTGATTCTGCCAAAGATTCCAAAAGAAAAAGAAAAAAATTTCAAACCTTTAATTTGATTTGTTGCTCCTTCATCTGTGTGATGACCTGCTGATTCTTGTCAATTTTGACATCAAGGATGTTAAGCTTGTCGTTCAGGTCAGTCTAAAAATGTTTTAACAATAACCATTTTAGGAAATCCCTTAATTGCCATATGTTTAAGACCACACAATAAAACTAAATGTTTACATATCAAATATTACAAACCCTTAAGGGTTAGTTCACTCCAAAATAAAAATGAGCCTGTCTTTTACTCACTTTCGAAGCATCCTAGGTGTATGTGACTTTCTTTAAAGGGGTCATACAAAAGCAATTTTCCACAAGCTAATATGTTTCTTTAGGATCTTAATAAAACGTTTGTAATATAGATTGCTTTAAAATTTCTCAAAGATAGTGTAAAAAAAGCTAATTTTAGCTGTATTTATAGTGAAACTCGCTAATTAGCATATTATTAGGAAAGGCTTTTTGCAAAGATCCATTAAAAGACATTATACTCACTGCTTCTGTAGGTGAGGCTGGATCATGAATGATTCGCGCAAACATAAACACATTTCGGTTGATCAAAGTCGCGTTTCCCTTCAGAACCAAACTAACGTTACTCCTCTGCATCATCAGTCATTCAGATATCTGTGCTAAATGACTACGGCTATGTTCATTAATATTTTTCAACAACAAAACACCTTAATCGCTAAGGAGTCCTGCTTGTCTCTGCGTCTCGGTCTGATGACGGCTCACTCAGGGCAGGTCTGAGATAAAACACCAGTTCAGTCTGTGTGACACGCCGCTGTCAATCAAATACTGTAGGAGTGGCCTCTGTCGGTGTGACGCCACACCGACATGCATTTGAGAATGGCTTGATTTCAGAGGGGGCAACTATTAATTCTTCAAAATCTTTTAATTTAACAAAAATACTTGTGGATCTTTATCATTGTAGGATGGTTGTGTACACACACTCCCAACAAACATTTCAGTCCAAACACCTTCAAAAAGTGCGTGTACCACCGTATGACCCCTTTAAAAAATTGCCAAGGACAAGACGTGTGGCCAAATATGCACTTCACCTATCTATATGCACACATATGTTGGTTTTGGTAATTTAGGAGTACTCTCCATAAGCCAAATGGTTTTTATACTGTACATACTGTTAGTGGTATTGTCCTACACTGACCCTACACCTAAACCTACCCCTTACAGGAAACTACAGGTATTTTTTGGATTTTCAAAAAAACACCATTTAGTATGTTTTTTAATCCTTTTTGAATTATGGGGACCCTGAAAATGTCCTCATTAATCACCTTCATTTTATGTCATACCCATGTCTTTACACAAATTTGTGTCCTTATAAACCACATAATCATGCACACACACACACACACACACACACTTGGAGCAGTGGGCAGCCATTTTTTCTGCAGCAACTGGTACCTTGCTCAAGGGTCTCACTTCAGTTGTGGTATTAAAGGTAGAAGAAAGCGCTGTACGTTTATTCGCACCACCTACAATCCCTGCTGGTACTGAGACTAGAACCCACAAACTTTGGGTTACAAGTCCAACTAATAACAGTGTTGTATTCTGTTGAGCTGCCTTTGTGGCTGTTCTATAATTGATGAGCTCTGCAACCCAAAGCTACTGAGCTGAACTGAAAAACAATGGACTTAATTAAGATAAAGAGCTAGAGCTGCTTTAAATAATTAATTTCATATTTGATCAAATTTGCAATATACATTGTCATTGAATTAAATCTACATTATCTACATTTTTTACTCATGATACTATCATGTTTCTATTAGGGCCTAACTGAATTTCTTTTATAATTGGTGGACTGCAACACTGACAATATTATTGAACTAAACTGAGTCAACACTGCCTAAATTAAACTGAAGAGCTACTCTACACCTGAAATTTAAGTCATTTTAGAATTTAATTTGTTTGCCTGGTTACCCTAACCCTCATATTTTCTGATAAGTTATCCCTTTATTCTGATTGGTTGATTGGATGTTGTTCCAGCATCCAGGTACTAGAGTGAAATCCCATTCACCATTGTGGCCAATTATTGGTAGGTTTGGTTGGAGTTAGTATTGTGTAGAGCAGGGTTCCTCAAATCTTACCCTGGAGGTCCGATGCACTGCTGAGTTTGGATCTAACCCTAATCAAACACACCTAAGCATGCTAATCAGTGTCTTAAGGATCATTAGAAAACACAGGTAGGTGAGTTTTATCAGGGTTGGAGTTTATCGGACCTCCAGGGTTAGATTTGAGGAACCCTGGTGTGGAGTGTAGAGAAGGGTTAGGATTAGGGAATCAGGCGGAGACTTCAGTCCTCATAATTTAAGTAAAATGTGGCAGGGGGTCAGAATTGAGCACTCTTGTTCGTGTGATATAACTTTTGTAGATTATGCTACAGTAAAAACATATATCATATTTGTTCACAACTGTTTCTACATTCAAGTTCACAAATTTAGGCCGTACCTTTTGTTTGAAGCGTCGCTCATCTGCCGTGATAAACTCACAGCCTTTATGCATGTCCTGCAGACAGGTACTGCACATGCAGCTCTGGTGCTGATTGCAGTAGAACTCCATCAGTTTGCCATGATCTGAACAGAGACGCTCCATCAGATCTGGCAGCGGATCGGAGAGTTGATGCGCCCGAAAAATGGCATTCTCCCGGTGAGGCCTGACATGATCTTCACAATAAGACGCCATACATGTCAGACATGTTTTGACGGCTTTGGCTTCCATACAGTTGTCACATTTGATCGCATCTGGATCTTTCTTTTTCACCTCAAAAAAATGTTCCTTGACGGGTTCAGAGACGCCTGCTTTTATTCTATAGGCGTCCAGAACCGCGCTGAGAACGGTGTTCTTCTTCAGTTCAGGTTTACTTTGGAAAACCATTCGGCACTGA
Source organism: Enteromius treurensis (assembly GCA_032275025.1). NCBI lineage: Eukaryota > Metazoa > Chordata > Actinopteri > Cypriniformes > Cyprinidae > Enteromius > Enteromius treurensis. The sequence continues at coordinate 7,859,671 of JAUCMU010000104.1, forward strand.
GGGCATGACAGAGATGAAATCCTGTCCTTCCATGTCGCCTCGAGACAGTTGGCGCAGAAACTGTGTCCACAGATTAAACTCACCGGGTTCTCGAATAAACATAAACAAATACTGCATGTTAACTCGTCCTCAAGACCCAGTAGAGACATATTTTCCGCCATTGCGACACGTCGAAGTTATCAACGATCACTGAAACCACACTGAGGCTGCGCCCTCGGTAAAAACGAAACTTAACTAGGCGGGGAAACGAAACTTAAACGGTCTACACACGACACAGGGTCAATCATCAAATAGTGAACTAAGAGTTGTCCATAGACAAAGTATTACACAAATTAACTGCGATTGTGCCTGATTACGAACGTGCAGATGGTCTACTTAGGCCATATGCAGAGTATTTTTGTGCATTCTTTGATGACGAATTTGTTTCGTTTTGTATCTGCGCATTTTTTCGTAAAGGTACAAATATCAGACTGTTTTTTCAAAATGTACACAAGAGGGCGCTGTTTGCTTAGAAAATCGTTGTTTGGTTGGTAAAAGCAAGAATGAAAATCTGTGTAGAATTTGTAAGATTCTGAAGAACATTTTGAAGAATCGTTGTGTTACCATTATTTTATTTAACTATAGTCTTTAAAACAAGGTGATTATTACATGTGCCCCTTAATTTCACCATGCCTTCAACAAAAAGCATTCATGTAAAGACACATTCTCTGAATCTGTGATCTTATACAGACCAGAAGACTTTTGTGGGTCTTGATGAATTATCCTTTAATCTGACGTTGATCTAAATTAAGCAGACTTCTTGCACTTCTTTCCCTTTTTAATACTGCAATCTGTACATAGTTTTCAACAGTTTGTTTTATTTGCTATTTGTGAATTTCTCTTCTGGTTACAGATAGATATTCACATTTTATATTTACATGTATAGGTCTATTTCATTCATTCATTACTTGAATAAAGTATGGCCCAACTTTGAACAGAGATGTCTTGTACAAGCACAAATTTTTAGGGGAAACTCAGAACCTATGAACAACTTATATTATTAAATAAAAATTATAGTAAAAATGCTTAATAATACTTACAAGCAACGTATGTGCATGTATGCTTAGTTATACTTTTACACAAGTTTTCTATATTATCTCTAAATTGAGTTTCGTAAAAAAAAAAAAAAAAAAAAGAACTTATTTGACTCTTTTGCTGAGCAGTCTTCTCATGCCTCAATTCCTCTCTTTGTCCTCTGAGTCCACGTACATTCTGAAAACAGACTTACAAGGGTAAACTTGGGAGAGTAAAAATTCCATCTAAACTTGACCCTATACTAGCAATCTCTATTCTATTTCTATTCTACTTTTCTTTTTCATTTATAAAAAAAAACCCTCAGTCTTTAAACACCAGCACTCTCTATTCTATCTACTTGTTTACTTTTTATTTATTATTATTATAATAATTATTATTATTATTGTTAGAACTTTGACTCTCTAACACTAACACTCTCTATACTCCGAAAGGAAGAGAATCCATCAGAAATCCATGCTGGGTTCGCCACCATTAACTCTCAGTGTTAGTGTTGACCCCTTACTTTGACATCTTCTGGCATGGTGTGTAACATGTTTGGCCCCATGCTTAGCTTTATCTCATGTTGGCAGCCGGTATGTCTCAGCAATAATTAATCCACTGTTTAATGCTAACCCAATTATACATAGCATCGATTACAGCAGGAAATACCCCAGGAAACTGCTAAAGGTTATGAAGGACCACTTGTAATTTTAACAGTACATTTAGCATAAATTATTTGAAAAAACAAAACAAAACAAAAATGTATTATATGATTTAAAATGCTTAATATTTGATGTTGATCTGCCAGAAGTGAAAGACAACATATGTTATCTGAATCAGTAGTTTATTTTGTTTAACTTGGAGTATCCTTGATTTTTACTTAGTTAAAATGAAATGCTGATGGATAAGGATAATGGATGACCTTTTTTTTGGAGTCATGGCAATTGTAAAATTAAAATTTACAGAAAAAAATAAAAGTCCATGTAATGATGTTTAATGATCTTTGGACTTCTTGTTTCAGCTTTGTTAAGTCATTCACCCACTAGCAGCACACCAGCCTTTTAGAGTGAAGAACTTTATAATGCCATTTCTGCCCACAGAGGGAACTGCACTATAGGAACTAGAGACAAAGAGAGGAAGAATAAAAATTCTAAGCTACTTCAGGTTTCAACACAAAGTTGATTTTTGGTCAGGATGACCCCTAAATGTCATTGAATTGTGTGATGCGTTGAGTGTCCAGATGTTCACAGCAAGCATAATTCCTGCAGATTGTGTCCATTTGGTTTTACACACAAACATTCACATTGACACATATGAGTTTTTTTATTACCACCTTACAGTGCCACTGGTAAACACACTTCATTTTAGACTCATATAGTGTTACCCTGACTATGACAGGCCAAACCTACTGTAGGGAACAGAAGTATCCTCAGTGCTTCTAATCCTGCATGTATTAAAAAAAAATGTTATGACAAACAAAAATAAATTTAAATCAGAAAAGAGCAATGACAAAATTAGATAAAAAAAAATAAAAGTTAATGTGACAGACTTTTACTTTTTTAATGTCATATTATATTTTTCTTTTTATTCAAAGTCATATACCTTCATGATTAACAATTGATCCTATTTTCATTATGACATTGCAAAGCGATGAAATGGATTTGTTAGCCAAGCTCTTCATTAATTTATCTACACATACACACACACACACAAGGCATTTCATGTTATCAGTGTTCTCTATAATTTGCCAGCATGTTTCTTTTCATCATGCCCTGGGCCTCAGTACAATGTTCAATAAACCAGCACTTTGCTGTAAATCTTGGGCTCATTGTTATTTTTTTCGTCAACTTATGGGTAGGAGACTCTCAGAATCTCTGAATTTTGTCAGGGTTTTGTTTGCACCACCCTTTCTTCATACAAACATCTTTGCTGTGTTGTTTTTCTGTTTAGCTTTTTCCCCTCCCCTCTCGCAGACACACAGACTTTCTCTAATTAGAGTGCTGTGTGGAGTTATGGTTGAATGAAGGCACTGTCACGTACACTCAGTACTGCTTACGCACATTCACAAACATTTCCATTGAACTCAGCACAGTAATTGATTGTACCGGGACAGCCAGCAGGCTCTTTTTATTACCATGTGTGTGTATTTGTGTGACGTAAACAAGTCAGTATTCCCTTTACAATTACTTTCTGTGCTTGTATTTAGTATTAACAGAGAGCTACTGGTACTACCACTTCCTGCATCTACACTCTTTTCTTTCCTAATGTGTTTTCCTTTTGTATTCTTTTTGTTGGCTAGGCCCTGACAACACTATCAGCAATGCTGAAGTATTCCTTCTTTCAAGAAACTTATAACACACTCTATTATTTATAATTATTATAAAATGCCAATTATTGTGGTTATTTACTTTAAAATAACTTTTTGTATGTTAGAGTTTACTTAACATAAAAGTTCAACAAATATGAAATATCTTTCATAAAGTTATCACTAAAATTATGAATAACTAAACTAGCTCTAACTATACTAATACATGAAAAAAGTCCACAAGGACCAGCATCTGTTTGAGTACCAACATTATTAAGAATATCTTCTATTTTGTTCCAGAAGAAAGAAACTCATTTAGATTTGTATCAACTTGAGTAAATAATGACATAATTTAAATTTCTGGATGAACAACAATCCCTCAAATGTTACACTTTACAATCAGGAAGGAGGACTTTTTATACTTTTGACAATGATTGTGTTTGATTGTGATTGTGCAATGATTGTGCAGCATGTTTTGCACAGATGAGTTGTTCCTCAGAGAATGTATGTTTGCATGTAACATATTGGTTTTAACAAATTCACAGCCATAAGACAGAGAGTTATACTCTCTCTCGTTAAGTTTGTCAGCCGTTGACAGTCGAATAATAAGTTGTGAAAGTGTGACTTTTATAAAACATTTCATTCTAGCTGTTACTTCTCATCAAAGCTTGATAAATATTAAATTTCTTTACTTATTTTCTTTTTTTTTTTAAAGCATTCTAACCTAATTTCATACTTCAGCACATAATAACCTGATCTTCAAATCATAACCATGACCTAGAAAGAGAACATTAAAGTTTTCACAAACTCACAGCCACCAGAAAGTTTAAGAGACATGTTTAGGAAGTGTTCCACATCTGTGCGTTCCGCTTTTTGCCTGACCTGACTTCTTGTATATCTAATTTCCATTTATTTCATGTGACTATGCAATCAGCATGCAGCTGCTTTTGTGCTGCGCGAACGTTCTATTATACATAATTCTTAAAACTTCAATGGTATAAAAACTGGAGTGGAAGGTGTATCAATCATCTAATCACACACCACAATGGTCAAAAATGATTTTTTTTACCAAAGTTGAACTATATATATTATTTATTAACTCATTAATTGTAATTTAATTCAATATTATTTAACATTAGGTTTAAGAATCCTGAGAATGCAAAGGTACTAGGAACAGTCTTTATTTGTTCCTTTGTGTAGACCCCATGTAAAGAATGTTCGTTCATGGGGGTAAATCCAGTGGAATTCAATATGACTTTTGCTTGCAAACTGCAGGGGTTATGCATGTGCAGGCAGAAGGGAGTCTTCAGATGACTTCAGTAATTTTCCAGTGATGACAATTTATTGGCTGGAATATTCTGGAGTGAAATTCAGTGTGTTATTGGTACGGTCCAGAAAAGCATTTTATATGGTTATATTTCAAGCATGGCAACTGGATTGGGTTTTAAACTTAAAATTTGTTTGACTGCCATTTTACCAAAGTTTGAAAGAACATGCTTGGTCTTAAATTGTATGTTCATACTTTCTCTGTGTGCATGTCTGTTTTAGCATAAGTATTATCTGTGTATAAAAAGGACCTCTGATATGCTGGGGGAAGGCTTTTGCTTATACAGTATATTCTGTCCCCAGTCATAGTCATTATGCAAATTTATTGGCCAAACATCTACAGTTTCTATAGGCCTATCTGCTGTTAAAAACTAATCCCACTCTGCTGAAATACATTTTGTTTAGCAGGTTATTCCATCACACCTGTCTTATTCTTTTCTTTTTTTAATTTTTATTTTTATGTTGTATGAAGCATAGATAAGTCTCTTACAGAGAACATTTCTGTTTGTCAGCATGACAAATCTGTGTGACAGATCTTAAAATTTACTTAGTAACATTAGTGAAAAAAAACACAATTCCTTCACATTTTCGGTTTCGGTGTGTGACGTTTACATACACCACATGCTTTATTTTACTCAGAACCTGAAAATGCATAAAAAAAAAAAAACCCCATAGAAAATCTTACACACGTTGTGTGTGAAGTTATATAGCACAAAACAGTAAAAATGTGTTAAAAGAAACATGATGCAACATTTTTATTTTCACTTTATTCAGCTTTAATAGATTAAATTGTATAGTATGTGGCATTTTGCCCCAAGCCCCCAATTGATTCTGAATGTGGTGCTCATTGCAGTTCTAAATGGCCTAGTCCAGATCCACCTCTTTGGACATGATGTGTGGAGCTTGGCCTAGTTATGTTATGGGATAGGATTATGGTTGGATGTGGTTGGACCTTCAAGCTCCACCAATTACAAGGGTGAGCTAGATGGCAAGCTCCAACTTTTGGCTCTGCAGCAAGCACCCTCTCATTGAATTTCTGAGACATAGCCAGGGGAAGGATGGACTACTCTAGATTGTTTACTTATTTAAACTTTTATTTCACAGTGGGCTGTAATATATCTCGAGCTCACACATTAACTCAACTCCACACCTTGATTAAAAAAGGGAAATTTATTTTTTAAATCATTTGAAGGCTTTTATTCAGTCTGTCCATGTGAACTATTCTCTGGACTGCAGAGTCTGAATAGAATCACTGATAGCCTTTACAAGGAAAGGGGCACAAACCTTTAACAAATTGCATTTAAACAAATAGCCTGCAGCCATTGGTTGACCTGTGGCCAAACTCTTTCTGAGAGAGCCCATGAGAAAGCATTCCTTTCCAGATAATTAGCTTTCATTCATTCATTCACCCCAGTCTCTCTTAATCTCTCCCTGCCCCACGTTTTTTCTAAATCATTTTCCAATGTATCATTTATCATGTATATATTTTTTTTCAGCTAAAATAAGGTGAATCAGGTCCCTAAAATCAAGGTCAGAGGTAGAGAAAATGGACACCGTCTGTTTTTGTTCCTCCAAATACCAAGAGAAACAAGATACTGGTGTCCAAATGAGATACCAGGAAGAATGAGAGCTTCCCTCAAGAGGTTTGGCTAAAAGAGCTGGATGTAGTTTTGGGTCACTTGTATTAATGTGATGTAAAGTGAGAAACTGGAGACAGGTGTGGGTAAATAACATTTACTGGAGCTAATGCACAACAGACAGCGAGAACACTTGATACGAGGAGACATACAGTGAGTATGAGAATAAAACAGGTCAGAAGACAAAAATCAACAATACATGTTTCAGAAAAAGAAGAACTGGGGCAAGTACTGAGTCAGCACATGGCTCAGTTTGTCTAGTACTGAGCAGCAGGTGTACGCATTTTCATTAATCTGGGCTTTGTTAACAAATGTCTTCAGGGATTAAGCTGCTGGGGTCTCATAGTTACAGGGCTTTTGAAGTCACAGGTCATTTGTTTGAATGATCAGAGTGGGAGGTAGGCTAACAGGAGAGTTCAGTTAAATAAAATTGCTTTTAATACTCTTGTCCATCCTATTTGTTTTTACAATTAGATTTCAGAGCAGATGTAATGGTAGTAAAAGCACGTTTCACTCTGAGAGATGGTTGCAAATGCAAGAGGACTTTTTGAGAGAAGACAAGTTTGCAATAGAGCAATACAACCACAAATCCAGTTTCACAATGAATAGGCTATGCGCAAATACAAACAGGTCTTGTAAAAAAGGAAGTAAGATTGTGAGGTTTGGTACTTTTGTGACATGTTGCAATTAATATCATCTCCTCCAACTTCCCTTTTTGTGCCATTTCTGGTGATCAAATACAGAAAGAAAACTTTCAAATCCTTTGAATTTTTATTTTTTTTGTATGTTTAGATTTGAAAACCACTTGAATTGAATTTTTTCGAATGTCCCTAAGCCTCTCAGCATTCAAACTAAAGCACTTCTTTCTTGTTGCCACAGCGACTAGGTGTACCTGCATATGCAAATACTTTTAGACAGGAGGCTTTTTCAGCTCCACCCACAGGACCTCCCCTGAAGCCGGTTGCCTGACAACAGCCATAGAGATTGAGAAGGGGTAAGTAGGAGTGGCCAGAAACCAGCAACTGCTGTCAGAGCTTCTGTGAGTGTGTCGAGTGAGGGAGTGTGGTCAAGCAAACCTGAATCGTGAAGTGTGTTTGCACAAGTTTCAGAAACTGTTTTATTCATACAAGAAGTAAGCGTTTGAAAATAGTCAGCATAAGGATACTCTCCCTCTTCCTTGACCGTGGATTACGGTAGTTAAGAACGTTTGAACAGAAGCTTTACAGTGGATGCGACCTCACCTGTTTGAATGAATTTGAGTTGGATGACATCAGTGGGTGGTAGAAGTGGACTGTGAGGAGTGGAAGAGATCATGGTCACTCGGCTGTAAGAGACAGGGTAAGAGGAGCTCTTTATATTGCGTGTGACAGAAGGAGGAAAGGAATATAAGGAATTGATGTCAAGGGTTTCAGGTGTTGCTCACTCGTTGCATTACATTTACTTGTTTCCTTCTAGTTTTTGTTTGTTATTTCTCAAACTTGGTTTTCCCCAAGTCTGACATTCATTACTACCACTAATATGCCTAGACCGTCTCTTCTGTTCTCTCTCGTACATGTCTCTCTCTCTAATTGTTAAACTGTCTGATTACCCTGCAGTCAAATGATAATGAGATTAATCGTTAATTGAGGGCAGCTGGCAATTTGTGGGTGCATAAACCTAAAAGTAATTTATGGAGCAGACATAATCAGGTCAACGTATGCATCAGTTGTTTCTGACCTTGAAACTTTATTTGTTTCGCCAAAAAAAAAAAAATATATGTAAAAAGGAGATATTGGGTACACTTGATATAGCCTATGTGAAAGGACCCATGAGATTGATTGATATTACATGCCATTAAAATCTGGTAGAAGCCAGACTGCTATGAAGTTTTGTAGGATACACTGACTGTTATCTCAAAATTTGGGCAAACAAATGTAGGTCTAAAGCATGCATTTGACAATAATCATGTTTCTGAAATGCATAGAATGCACCTCATCAGGTGACTAGACCATCTTGTGTCATGCTAGGTCATTTTAAAATGTGTTTCTAGGTTTTAGATAGGTTTGTCATGTTGAATATGGATGTCGGTTGCTTAAATATGTTTCATTACTGAAGCCTACAAACACAGAATTTCCTTAGAAGTGTAGTTGTCTATATAGTAGATTCTGGAGAAAAGTCAATGTTGGATTTTTTGAATATGTAACTTTATATTTTAAAGTTAAACTGTTAATGGAGGTATTTAAATGTGTTTGAGACAGTGAGGCAGCCCTGCTGTCCCTATCTATCATCTTGCTGACATTTGTTATATCACCTGTCCCTTACCCTTGCAAACAGTCTTTCTTTTTCTTTTTTCTCTGCTGTCTCAGAGTCTGCTAAATATAGACACAACAGGACCAAGGCATACTTGAATTTAATTGCCCACTTGACTTTCCACACACTTAATGTATTGTGTAAAATATTCACAGACCAACTTGCATAGAAATGTCTGAAAATCTGCCTGAACTGATATTTTGACCACTGATCAGTTGATGTTTTTATTAGAAAAAAATATATTTAGGAGTATTATAACATTAATATCTATGACATGCAGTATGAAATTCAGATTTTTTTTGGCTTTGGCAAAGTATTTTGTTAGAAGTATTTTGGAAATTCCCTTAAGTGTTTTTTGTATCTCTGTGTCAACCCCTCGGCTTGAGTTACCACTTTAGCACATTGCAGGTTTCGATGCACTTTACAAGCTGCACAGCAGAGTCTAAACAAAGACCAGCTGTATGTTTAAAAAAATAATAAATTAAATATATAATTGGCATAGCAACCTGGCACAATTTACACTGTACATATATACAGATAAATATAGCAGTACACAGAAACAGTATGTTTATAAATATATATATATTTTTGCGGATGCATTTAATGCATTGTTTAAACCTTGAGAATTATGCATTTGCTAAGTAAACATGGTATTGGCAGAGAGATTTAGCTATTGATAATACTATAGTTTTGTGGGGTTTTTTTTTTTTGGATTGCAAAAATTGCAGTGCATCTCAGGATGGTGACTCATTGGTTCCTGTGCATCAGCTCGGCCCTGACAGATCTTTCTGTTTTTTCCTGGGTGTGTGTGGGAGTGAAACTGTCTATTCAGCTGAGTGAGAAATATTAATCAGTATGATACATTATACTGTAATCATTATAAAAATGGAAAATACACTCGTCACTTTTGTTCTAAAACTGTGCGATTCCAGATTTTGAGTATAAATACCATGAGATGGATCAAGATGTATATGCGGCAATAGACACTAAATTTTACATTGCAGCAAATTCTAACACATGATCCCAGCTTGCCTGTTAACAGCAATTTGCAAGTACCTCTTGGGAATCCTCTTCCTGTCTCCTAAAATGATTTTACAATTAGCTAAACAGGCCTTGAATCAGTGGTCTGAATATTCTCATCAGAACATACTGTTTCACTGTTTTCCTTTTTTCAATCTCAATCTCTGATCAGTTTCGCTTAAACCTATAAAAGGTTTAATAAATAACTAAATAAATAACTTTATAAAAAAAAAGACTTTTTTATTTTAATCATATATAAGAAATTACTTGGATAATTATATTTAAGATGTAGGGCAGCTAGTTTAGCTGTGACATGCTACCTCCCATAGGTCATTTAGTATTGTCAAAAGAGTTTCTGTTCTTATAGCTCAAATAAGAGCATTCCATAGAAATCCCTCAATATATAAACCGCTCCTTATGTGACAAAAACACCTGAGCCTGCTTTTGGCCTAATGAAACAGTCAGGTTTTGTACAGACTGCAGAATCGATTGCGTTTCTTAAAAAGGCTTCTTTTATCCCTTACATTTTTTGAAACAAAAAGTTATGTATGGTTAATATGAGTTTGGCTTGGCAGGATTAAAAAGTAATGCATTTATTTTTGCTCAGTAGGGGGAAAAAAAGATCAAGTTACATAAAAAATATATTTTAAAAATTGCAATTGCAAAAAAAGCAATTATAAACCAATTAATGAAAGAGCAGGCATGTACCCTATACATATATATAATATATTTATATATATATATATATATATATATATATATGAAAAAAATCAAACCATTGGAACAATGCATGTGACATTTATGAGAAATCACGTTGTATTGAGAACCATTCTATCTATCAGGTAAAAATCTTTTATTACATAATTGACCCTTGTGTAAATAAATGCTTGTGTGATTTTGAGTCACTTTTTTTATTTATATAGCGCTTTTAACAATACAGATTGTAGCAAAGCACTGAACATTATCAAATAGAAGAA
>JAUCMU010000104.1:7878060-7892482 GCA_032275025.1 Enteromius treurensis
ATATACATACATATATATATATTTTTTTTTCACAGTGAGGTCAATATGTATATGTGTTTGTATATGTATAATATATTATATGGACATGCACATACATACACACTCTCTGAAGTATTATCCACAAACTGTATAAATATAAAACGTAAACTTTGTTTAAGAAAACGCTTCGTTTAATAATCTTTTTAAGAAACCCCTATAGTGTATGGATACCCCTGGTTGCGAATCACAGTTCTAGACAGTTCCCTTTGTGTTTAATTGCAAGAATCTGATCAAATGTTGCGTGGGAGTGTAAACACTGGGTGGCAAAAATTGTGTGGGTGAATGGCAGTTTTTCTTGTCCCTTTGGCAACCAGTCTCCTACTCTAAATCACAATGACAAGATGAAAGTGGCCTGCCATGCTGACCTGAGTGTAAGAGAGAGTGAGAAAGCAAAACCACAGAGAGAGAACGATGTTTGTAATTTATATAATGAATTCTCATGTGCAAAGTCACTGCTTTATTGAGAACGCAGCAATAAAACAAAGCAACAACCAAGACCTGACTCTGCAGAAGAGTTACGTGAATGTGTATTTGTGTACACGCAAGATTACGGTTCTCAGAGGCAAATGCAATTGGGACAAGAGAATAGTGTGCGTGCCTGCACATGCGCGTGTGTCTTTTAGACGAGAGCTGTATGGTTCTATGTGGGTGGGTCGACTGGATCGGACACTGCACCAGCTCTCACAATGCCTGTACTGGTCAGTCCCTCCTCTCCCTCGTTACTGCAGTGCTCCTAAAGATGCTCAGGCATGGAATATAGATTCATAGAATGGATGAGTGGTCTGCTGCAGTGATGCAGCATGGGTAATGTAGTTTTGCAAGTACTGATGCTGCAGTGTAGTCCAAGCCATCCATAGGTCTGAGCAGAAAGGTAAGTGGGACGTTACTCTTGGAAAATATAGCTGTCAGCATGGGATCTGAATGCTAATGTTGCACAAAATGAACTGGTGCGGCATGGGATGAAACAAAATATATAATTGTAATGTTATTGTGATGCATTATTGTGTGTTATGAATACATTTTCTTGTTTACCCATGTATTTTGGGTCCAACAGGCAGCTGCTCCACAACAGTAACCTCAGCAGTAGTAACGGCAGCACAGAGGATTTGTTCCATGACAGCATTGACTCCTATGAAACAGACATTACTGAGAAGGTAAAATCCGCTCACAGTATACTCACTTCCTTCCTGAACACAGCACTGTGAATTCCAATGCAGTCTATCTTTGGAGTGTCTTATTAAACACGCTTAGTCCTGACCTGCGTTCAGGAAATCACATCTGTAAGCTACTTAATGCAGGGGGTCAAATGGGTACAGATGATGCTGATGACTTAAATTGGATTTTGTCTGTGTCTGGGTGTGCACTGTTATGTCCCAAGGGTTGATTTGATTAAATAAAAGATTTCAGATTTTTATCAAACTGTTTTGTAAACTTTGTGTATATATTTTAGTGTTATCCGCAGATCAAGGGTTATGTTTCAGTGCTGATAGTCATTTAGACTAAACTGGTTCATAAATTATTACTTACTGGAGAGCTGTTTTTGTTATATTTGCATATATTCTGACTTTGTTACAGGTGAGTTACTTGGACAAGAAAGTGACAGAACTGGAAAATGAGATTCTGATGAACGGGGATGTGAAGTCGAAGCTGAAACAGGAAAACACACAGTTGGTTCACAGGTAAATTGCTACTCAAAGTCCACCCACACACTCTTCAGACAAAGTTCCTTTTAACTAGAACTATGTTATATGCATATGTATTTGCATACATGTCTCTTTAAACAGCAGATTCTTTCCACTAGCCTTCCATAAAAATAGTCCTAACAAATGTTTTGCATTTGCAAAAGTGGGCTGGCAAAATATTTGTGATAATGAGAACTGTGCTTCAACAGGATTCACGAGCTGGAGGAGCAGCTTAAAGACCAAGAGACTAGGGCAGAGAATATGATGGAAGAGGAGCTCAGAAGACACAGAGAGGCCTACAGCCGACTGGAGAAAGACAAAAATACACAGATAGAGCTGCTCACAAATAGGTCGGCTCATCTTAAGACCAGAACTGCATTTTCCCCCCTTGTTTTCCTGTAAAATTATCCAAACATTTTTAAAACAAGATCATTTTTCATAAATCTAACCAAGCCAAATTAAAAACAATAAAAAGGCTTTGCCCTTGGGTTAAGAAAAACACAGAAATTGCATTAGAATTAAATTAGAATAACATTTCAACATTTATGCATGTTTTATATTGGAAAACAAGGCAAAAATAATAATAATAATACCATTATTTTTGTCATGCAGTATAATTCCTTTCATTTCAGTTTTAAGTTTTTTACACTGTCTGTTGTCCCACTGTTTTCCTCCCTTCTTCCTCCTGCATCAGTGTACTTTTTATAAAGCAGTTAGACAGAAGAGTGACAGTTGAGCTGATGGCTTGTTTTAATTAATTAATTTATTTTTTTTGTTTCATTGGCAGAGTACACCAGCTAGAAGAAGAAAATGGAGAGATGGCAATAAGCATGAACAGACTGAAAGCCCAGACAGAGAAACTGGATGAGGTAAGATGATTTTTTATGACAAAATTGAGGAAATTTATTAAAAAAATTCTAAAGAATTTTTGAGAATTTTTTTTTTTCGTTCTTAGGGTTACAAATAGCATGAGAGAGGTTTATCTTCAGTGTTACAGTTTTTTGTTGTTGTTTTTTTTACAATAATCTCTCACACCATTGGACTCATAGATATGTGAAATGCTCATATATATTATTCCATAAAAATAGAGCTTGGCCAGTCTGAGATTGCAGTTTAATGATTGCAATGTAAAGTTTCCTAAATGTTCATATAACCAGAGGTGCTCATGATTAATTATTAAATAAATACTTAAATAAACAAAAGAAAATCTAGGCTTTAATGGTATCTGTTTTAATAAACTATTACTACATTAAACTTATTTTTAAATATTGGGTAACAAAAAACCCAACAATGATTGTACAGATAAATAAATAAATTGACCTAATTGACTGTATGCATAAGAAAAATTGTTTGTGTGTGGAAAGGAGAGACAGAGGATGACAGATAAGCTGGAGGATACAAGTTTGCGGTTGAAGGATGAGATGGATCTGTACAAGAAGATGATGGACAAGCTACGACAGAACAGAAATGACTTTCAGAGGGAAAGAGATACCATGCAGGAGGTAAGACCTTGTGCTAAAGTTTCCACTGAGCAAAAATACAGAGTAATTTTCAGAAAGGACAGCGAAGTCCAATTATTCAGCAAACTGTCAAATGTAGAAAACATAGAAAAGAGTGTCAGAACCTTGGGCAGCTTTAGTTGCCCTCCGACTTCACTAGATTGTGTACAGCCACAATTGAACATAGCCTAAACATGCACACATACTAGTCAAACACCGAGAGGAAGATACTCAAGCGTAGAGAAAAACCAAGAAACACATTCTGTTCATATATAGTATGTTGAAATTAATACATTAATTTAGTACAGAGCTACTTTTATGCTTTATTCTTTCTAAAGGCTGAACAGCAATTGTGTATAGACTGTCAAATATAAAATATTAACAATTTAGTAGCTTAGTGATTTTTCTTTTTCATTTGTGTACAGCTAATTGAGGACCTTCGGCGAGAGCTGGAGCACCTCCAAATATACAAGCTGGACGCAGAAAGAATGGGGCGTGGCCGCAGATCTTCTATTAGCCTATCAGAATACAGCACTCGAACACGTGAGAGTGAGTTGGAACAGGAGGTCAAGAGACTAAAACAGGTGAGAGAGATGGAAAGCCGGTAGCTTGATCTTATAGCAGGTGTATTTCCAATGGAGAAGGCTATGGTAGTTCTGTGTAGTCAGGTTTTTGAGAAACAGAATGGGTGTTAGTTATTTTTCATAAAACTATGCCTATATTAAAAATATATATTTTTTTCTTTCTTTCTTGGAATTGGATGTGATAACTGGAATAGTGTAAACATTATTGTAAATATAATTCAGACAATGTCTCTCCTTTATGTTTTTACAAAAGCAAAAAAAGCATCAGAAAACAACGATACCAAAATAAACTCCTTTGTTAATCATTTATTTCTTGTTTAATCTTGTTTACTCTCTGTAATGCAGAGGAACATTTTCAAGGACATACCCTTTGACTTCCAGCAGCTTGTGTCTGCTTGGGCACGACTTTGTCAGAATCCGATGGTAAACTGTAATTCCTGTGCAGACTTAATATCATTTAATTAACCACTAATTTGTTTATTCACAAGGAGTCTATTTTCAGATTATCTGCCAGGCTTACATGCCTTCTCGCTTAACATCTAATATTGCCACACTTTTTTGTAGGTTGTAGATTTTGTAGTTACATGGTCCTTTCAAAAGAAGGGGATAACTACACAATACCACAAAAGTGCTGTTATAATTAATATCCACAATATTACCTCTTGCCCACAGCGTAATTAGAGCCATGTTTCTCAAAGCTTTCTGTTTTCATACCACCCTAACTTTCCATTTTCTGCACTCTGCTGATGCTTCAGCTTTAAAAAAAAAAACACTTCTCATCATTCATTGACATACTTTAGAGTGATACAAATAGTGCTTAGTATACTAAATATGAGCGCACTTGGACACCGCTGGAACTAACTATGGTATGAAGTAGTATAGTTAGAGCAGTAAACATTTAGTAGAGTTTCGTCTTGTGTATGTCTGTTATAAGAAGACCTTTTTTAGGTCATTGCCTAATCATCTCAAACAACAGAAGCCAAACAAAGCCACAATAAGAAAAAAGGAAAAGCAGGATAACTTCTTTTGGGGGTAAATTTGTAACTCTTCCCTCTTTCCTATCCCAGGAGAATCAAAAATTGAAGGAACAGAATGAAGATCTAAATGGTCAGCTTCTTAGTCTGAGCCTCCATGAGGCCAAAAACCTGTGTGCCACACAGACAAAAGCGCAGTCTCTGGCCATGGAGATTGATCATGCCTCCCGTGACCAGGTAAGAATAGTAGAGGACTTTGTTTGATTTTAAACATGAATTACGCAGTCCATACCATTCACAACTAGTTTTGATTTCCACAGTTGATGGAAGCCCTCAAGGAACAAGAGGAGATAAACTTCAGACTCAGGCAATACATGGACAAGATCATTTTATCTATTCTGGACCACAACCCGTCTATTCTGGAAATCAAAACCTAAAAGCCTGTCATAAGCTGTTTAGAAACTTAACGTGGATCTAGAGCTCCCCCTGAGGTAGCACTGAACCTCAAATGACTTGTGCCTCTGAATGCACAATAAGTACAATGTGCTGGTGTTTTGTGCACCTTTCTCATGCTACAATATACTGGTGAAATATTTCATGCACTTTTGTAGGGCATTTTTTTTTTTTTGCTGCTCTGTACAACACAAGGGAGTTTTCCACTGGAATGTTATTATGGTTAGCGAATTGCACCAACTAATATGTGAATATAGGACACTGGATGTTCACAGTGTATGTGGTTTTATGGATTGTGAATGTTTGCTAAGTTTGCACTGGGGATGTGATGAGAAAGGCTGAAAGAATAATTACTTATTTGATAGCCGTCAAAGCCTGTCCCATTCAGAGTTGCTGAGTATGATCAGAGGAAAGAGACTTTTGTTGGGTGTTCTTGTAATGATTTTGGTGAGATTTTGACTGTCTTCCTATTATAAATGGCATGTGAGGGAACAATGTAAGGATAGGTAATTGAAACTCGAACTGGAACTTGATCACACTGCCTGTTGTAAAAGAAATCCATTTTAGAGCAGGGCAATGCTCTAGTCTGTGTTTGCAATGTAATGGTGAGGTGCTTATTCAGGCAGTACATGCAGTATGTGTGCTTCAAAAAGGAAGTGAAAATTCAAAAGGCTGAATGTTAAATGTCATTGTGTATGTAACTAACAAGTAGTATTTCAGGTTATTTATGGGCATTAGCATTATAGTTTACCTGTCTGTTCATCAGCTAAATTATGTTCTTAATAGCCTTAAAATGACTTGCACTTGTTCTTCCAAACTAAAATAATATTGTTATTAATTTCAAATGGCACTATTCTCACAATTTTCTATAATGTGGTTTAAATACAAATAAACATACATCATATAATGCAGGTCTAAAACACAAAAAAACTATGACATTTGTGTTCCTGTCGCAGGAAGGTTTCATATTTCAGATTTTTAAATTGTAACTTTTTTAAAGAGTCCTAAAAAGTGAACCCCCACAGTTACACATTTCTCTTATTCATTCAATAGATTGAATGTGATGACAATATAAAGGATCTGATTTATTCTGGGCTGATATAGGTCTGCATTCAGTATGTGATTCTGTAAATTTCATACTTTCATAAATGCCTCCTATTTCCTTGTAGTATTTGTATTTTTTACTCATTAGTTAAAAGCTCAAGTTAAACCTTTATTTTGGTCATAAATTAAATAACTGCTGAGCTATATTACACTTTATACATTTGTGGGATTTTTAAAAACTTGTAAATAATGTAAAGAATGATGTTTTAACATGTACCACTCACATTACTCTTTCATTTTTTCTCAGTTTATTTTGTGAATACTTAATTGTTATTTGATTATTTCTTACTCTCTTTATATTTATGAAGGAGGCTCTGAGGAAGGTGGCAGTATTAGTTTTGCTTGTTTATGTGAGAGCAGACTAACTCAGTGGCTCATGGGGTCACAACATGCTGAACAGTGACACACTTTAATTAAAAGAGGGTATCTTTACACTTGCACAAAATGTATACCAATTGAATTGCATTTTTGCAATTGCAATATCTATCTAAAATACCTTAGCAATACTTATGACTGTGGGCTTTTTCTGTTACAGATCTGAATTAGATCAAGATGTGCATAAAGGCATTGACTGTTGCATGTCAGGTGTTACTGAACTGGAATATCTAACAAACTGATCTTTTAAAATAAAACAATGTAAAATTCCATATGTGGTTTAAAAGGTTTGGTATATACATGACCCAGTATTCAAGACTGATGCAAAGAAATGAGCAAATATAAAGATTTATCAAATATGAACATTTAATTTACGAAACCCATGACATACATAAATCAAGCAAAGAGCAAGCGTCATACAGGTCATCAACAAGGAAAATCAAAGGGTATCAGAAACAACTTTTTTTTTTTTCAGAAAGGTGGAAAAGTACAGGTTCACTAGAACTGTAAGTATGTTACTTCTGGAACAAAGGCTGCATATTTACTTCATAGGCCTTACCTTGAATAAAAATAACAGTCTTAATTTTTATTCTTACTGTTCTTGTTTTATCGTAGCAAAAGGTAGATCTAACTTCCGTTCATTGTTCAGGTTATATTTTGTCTGCGTTATCTATTGTTTTAACACGAAGACGATTCTGAATAAACGTATACAGTCGTAGTTTCACAAGAGTTGACATAACCCAATAATATTGCTAATAGCAAAACATATATTCGCATATACAACATATGTGTAAAACATTTGCAAGTCACGTTACTTCCGTTGGCGTCTCAATCTTCCTGACTAGTTCCACTTCATGCTACACGTTACTCTTCAAAGAACATTAAACATGTATGAATTCAGAGTACCAAGGCCTCAAGGCGTTTCTGTTCTCAGAGAGCCTTTACAACACCTTGTAATGAAAAACAATGGCATTAACAGCGTTTAAAACTAAATAGCCGCTTCATGGCGTTGGCGTGGTGTTTGCATTGACCATTCGAGGGCGCTGCTTGCTTCAGTAGTTTGAACTCGAGTTAGCTTGATTGTTTCACTTGGTTCTTGCTCTCAAGGACAACTAGACAAGAGTGAACGGCCGTCGCAAGAACAGCATCATCAACATTTGTCATCATATCACTGATTACGAGCAATAGTTCTGACGGAAACGAGGGCGCCGCCGTGAGTTCAAAAGTCTGCAAATCTGTAAAACTCATAAGTTTGTTAATGATGACAAAACGTAAATGAACCAATGACAGAGTCTGATGCACTATCAGTACAATGGAGACTGTTGTTTGGCAAAGGGATCATTTTTGCTTTGGGTCACAAAAATGTAGTCTTACGGAAATAAATATAAAGATTACATCCACTGTGGTTTTAACAAGACGTTAAACGATTTAACCCCGGTAAGGTGATGGGAATTGACTAATTATTTAACATATATAGAAAACGTCAACAAAACCCCTGTGCAAAGAAAGAGAGAGAGACCCCAGTTGGACAAAAAAAAAAAGAAATTAATTAAAAACCTTTGTGAAAAAGTCCAACATTACCAGAATAGAATGCTCATGTGTTGTTTCCAGATTGTAACATTTCAACATTATTTAACAGGCCTAGGATCTGGAGGAAGAACATATCACAGTTTCCTTTGAAGACCTCGACTTTAAAGAGGTAAAAAAGAAGAAATGCGCCCACACAAGTGGAGACCAAAAAAAGTATATAGAAGACTCCCTCAGATGGGTGACAACATCAAGCCACAACCCCCTAGACAGGAAGAGGACTGGGAGAAGGAGTTACAAGAGATTTCACAATGCAATGAAAACCAGAAACGGCCTACTTATGGTAATGTCATTTCCAAATAAAGTTTTATTGAATTTATATTCCATAAAAATGGCTGTGTAATCAACGGTTTATGTGGCTCAACATTAATAGCTGTTTGTTTTTGTTTTTTACCACAGATCCTGGAGATGATCTGAGAACAGAAGTAAGGGAGGGGTTTCGTTGTAACGTCCAGAATGGCCCAAGCTCAAGCAAGGAACACTACATCCCAGCAATTCACCACATTAAACCCGTGAAATGGGTCCGCTTTATTTATGCTACAGTGGATGACCAGTTTGCTGATGCTGAAGAATAAGGCTGATAAAAAAAAAAAAGTTTATAATCTACTGAGTTTAATCTAATGTTTTAAGTAATTTTGTTGTTTTTAGCGACCTCAGTATTTGATGTTAATTTATAGTTATCTTGAACAAATCATTGCAGTTTATTTCCTTCATAAATTTTTGGACCATTTTGAATTTAATTACTGTTTATGTATTAAATACTGCATTGCAGTGGTAATCTGAATTAAAACAGTGACCGGAAGGAATTGTGTTCTTGTGTAGACTTAAGACACATTAAAGAATTATTGGAATTGAACTATAAATGACTATTCATTTGTACAACGAATTAATTTGTCAAGTGTTTCCACAAGGTGGCAGCAAAGGTCTAGTCTTCGGGAAAGCTTTGTCTTGGAATTGAGCATTGGTACTGATCTCTTGATTTAAAAAAAACATCTCTTGATAGACTCACACAGCTCTGTTTTTACATACAGATCTCAAATATCAATATATAAAAATCATTCCAGGATAGCATGAGTCCGCTTTAAACATAAGTATTTGCTGCTGTTAGAGAAAATTGAAAATGGTCAGTTTTATTTCTTTTTGTGCAGCAAATTTTTATTTTCAGCTGGTCAAAAGTGACAGTTTTTAATTCATACATATTATGTTCTATTGAACTTTTTATTTAAAGAATACTGAAAAAATGGGGCATAGTTTTCAGAAAAATATTAAGCAGTAAAACTGCTTTTTTTGAAAACATTCAATTAAACATTGATTTTTTTGACCCTATCATAACAGCCTGCTCAAAGGCTGTTCCATCATCAAATGGACAGCCTCTATATTATCTCATTTTATGATCCATTATGACTGTGAAGACCAGACAGTAATGATTAACGAGTTCCACTATTAACTCTACCATTATTTGTAATCTAGTTTAGTTTTTATTAATACTACATTATTCTGGGCTGAAGATGTGTTGCATGTGTGTTGATTTTGTACAATGTTTTTTTTTTTTTTTTTTTAATCTAGTGCAGCTGGCTTTTTGGGCAAAAGTGCAACAAGGACTTAACGTCTAAAACATTAAGGGCGTAATGTTTAGAAATACCTGGCAAGTGTAAAGGCAAGTTTATTGGTACAACAGTGTATTTCCTAACTCAAGTGGACCATAAAATGGTGCAATGCTGTTGTTTTGTGAACAGTGCAGGTCTTCCAAGTAGGCCAGGCTTTTTGCATAGCCATGATGGTGCATGTCAGACTAAATTCAATCTATTATAAATGGGTTGTTTGAAGTGCTTCTTCTTAAGGGCTTTTGCAAGAGTCTTGTGTGAATTAGATTCCTAATTTAACACCCTTGTATCAGAATCCTAGTTGCTGGCAGGTTAACTGTAGTACACATGCAGACCCAACAGAGGGCGGTGTATTACAGGTCTGTGGCCTTGAGATGTTGAGATGCAGAGTTTGTCTGCAGGCCTGTGCGCATGGAGCTGTGACGCTTGTCTCCATCACTGTCTAGACCAGCACCAGGCAGCTGTCTGGGTCAAGCTATAGACTACTGATACTTGTGACTGTATTGAGTGTGGAAAAGATGCTAAAGAGGGAATATAATAATGTACTATCTTCCATTTTTTTTTCATACTGATCAATCATTATAATATTATAATACTTAAATTCATTTTTAGCATTAAAAATCATTAATTGTAGTATTTAGTGTTTCATTTAGAATTTTTCATAAAGCAGTTTATTGTAAAAAATGATAGTCTTATCTGCTAGAATTAAAGCAACCATGAAATCAAAGTTGTGTGTTTATTTATCATAAACAGTGTTTAGTATAAAAGATTTAGCTGTAAACTATTTTTAGATATACTATTACTAAATTCTATTTGGATTTTCATTAAAAAATACAGTAGAAATGTAATACTTCCGTAAAACCCTAAATGCAATAATGGCACATAATTGGATTATTTATTCATATGTTTTTAGACGTGTACCAAAAATTCACAATTTTACAGTAAATATACTTTTAGCAAAAGTACTTGAAGTGCTATATAAGTATACTGCAAGTGCTAATGACGTAGTAATAGTGTACTTGATTTAAAGACACCATAAACATGTAGTTATGTAGATCATATAAATGTTAACATAACTACAATACACTGAAATACATTTTTTATTTATCTATAAAAAAAATTGGGAATTACATTATAAATAAATTCCATATACACAGACACACATTATATATTAATCTTATGTCTAAGTATATTAAAAAGTGTATGCAAGTGGGTTTTTTTATACACAAAATATGTTAAAAGCACATTTTAGTTTATATTCATGGTGTCCCAAAATAGCACAGTTGAGTATACTTAGATGTTAAAAAGTTAGTCAAAAAGTACTAGAGAATAATTTTTAGCATAAGTACAAAATTAGTGAGTGTCAATAGAGCACTTTAAGTACTTAGTGGACGAAATAAAGTGATAAGTTGGTGAACAAAATCAAGTGCCACCGTCCAGAATGTTAGAAAATATTATTTCATGTGTGCTTCAGTAATGGTGCATCCTTAACTGTGTCTTTCAGTCAAGTCAAGTCAAGTCACTAATATTTATATACCACTTTTAACAATACAGATTGTAGCAAAGCACTAAACATTATCAAATAGAAGAACAGAGTGATGGTAATGTATAATGACGAGAATTAAACTTTATTTATCAAATGCAGAGACTGACTCAGTAGTCAAGACATTGTGTAAAAGATTTCAGTAAATACATGACCGCTACCCAGGGCCCTTAATGTAGATGTTCTAATGATCTGGAAGACCAAGAGAAGGCTGCAGAAAGCTGGCTTTGATCACCAGGCATAAACCCACATCCTCATTTCCAGGATTACTTAGACCTCTGATAAGGGCATTTCCTCCCACAGACGCTTTAAGGAATAGTTCACCCAAAAATGAATCCCTCAGGCCTTTCAAGATGAATTTGTTTCTACTCTGGAACAGATCAGGAGAAATTTAACATTACCTGTGCAGTGAATGGGTGCCATCAGAATAACAGATCAAACAACTGACAAGCATCTCCACAAGTAATTGACAAAAGTTGACAAAGTATTGTGAAAACGGTGTGGTTACACTAAGCCGTTTTTAATTTTAAACAGTAGTTCAAGCTAAAAGTCATTTCTCTACAAAAGAAAAAAAGTTCTCAGCTAAATCAGAACAGACGTATACACACTTTTAAGTAATTTGTGTAGGTGGAAATTGATAGGACAACAATTTTTTTAGTCGTGTTTTTTTTTTTTTTTTTGCAGTAGTGTAGTGCAAAATTTCTCCAAATTTGTTCAGATAAAGAAACAAATTCATCTTGAATGGCCTGACGGTGAGTAAATCTTCAAGAAATGTTACATTTTGAGTGAACTAAGGACAGGAAGAATTTGTTTTAGTATGCCCTCTTGTTTTAAAGGGTTAGTTCACACAAAAATGGAAATTCTGTCATTAATTACCCTCATGTTGTTTCAAACCCGTAAGACCTTTGTTCATCTTCGGAAAACAAATTAAGATATTTTTGATGAATTCAGAGAGCTATCTGACCCTCCATAGACAGCGAAACAACTGAAATGATCCCAGATTCAGAAAACAGTAAAAACATAGGTAAAATAGTCATTGTGACATCAGTGGCTCAACTTCACTTTTGCAACTCAAGGAAAATACTTTTTTCCACAAAAAACAAAACATTGTTTACTCTATCCATTCTTCTTCCGGATGTAAACAGGACTGATTACATCAAATACGTTAAAACTTGTGTAAACGGTGCATTGTGATACTCACTGAAATGTACTAACTAAGATGTAACTATGATGTATGTATGCATGTGGATGAATTATGTTATTTTTGTTTTCTTTGTGCAAATAAAGTACTCCGTTAGCATCGCAAAAGTGAAGTTGAACCACTGATGGACTGTTTTACCAGTGTTTTTACTACATTTCTGGACCTGGATCATTGCCTATTGTGTTGCTGTCTATGGAGGATCAGATGGCTCTCTGATATCATCAAATTACCTCAATGTGTGTTCTGAAGATGAACGAAAGTCTCAAGGGTTTGGAACAACATAAGTGGGAGTAATTAATGGCAGAATTTTTGGGTGAACTAACCCAGTTTTGCGATGCTAGGACAACACTTTTTTTTTGCGCAATAAAAAACCCCCCAAAAACATTATTTAACTCTACCTTCCTTCTCCCCTGACTTTCTAAAATGTCTAGATCGACATATCACAGCGTAAGCGTATCTTCCTCTAGGCACAAACAGCCACAGATTGAGCACATGCACGTGCTTTTTCCCGGATGTAAACAAGCCTGATTACGTCAAATACGTTTCACGAGTTCGCTCTTCCTTATGATAGAAATTTAGGCGTATTTGGCGTGCTGTCCGGGGAGCGAGCCGTGATGTCGGCGAACGCCGAGCCCCGGAAGATGGAACCCTAGGTGGTAGTAGCTCGATGTCTGGCTCAACTCGCGCTCGCCCCACCGGAGGAAGGAGTGGAGGGGTGGAAGAGTGGAGGGGTGGAAGAGAGATGCGTAACTAGATGAAGAAGGGAGGATGATGAGGCCTATTTAAGGGGAAGGCTTATGAATTTGATTGGATGAAACTGATTAGCCTCTTAAACTCCAAAATTACATTCAAGTTGTGCCTTCAATTTTTAACCCTTTGGATGCACCTATAACCCCATATGTGGTACCAGTTGAAAGCTTAGAATCTCTATTTTATGCAGATATGAATCACTTTGTATATTTATTTTACTGTGACAAAGTTATTTACATGTTATTACACTTCCCCCCCGCTTTTTAATTGGGTAGGCAAAATGCAGGGGGAATTCCCCAAAATGGCCGCAGAGTGTAACAGGTTTAGGGGATTGGAAACAGCTGAAACTAATCATTACATCAGAGCTCCTCCCGAAACTTGTTTGTCAACATCACTAAAACTTGTGTAAACGGTGCATTGTGATAATAACTAAAATTGCGGAAGATGTAAGTGACAGAAGAAGAATGGATAAATTATGTTAATTTTGTTTTCTTTGTGCAAATAAAGTACTCCCCTAGCATCGCAAAAGTGAAGTTAAACCACTGATGTCACATAAACTGTTTTACCTGTGTTTTTACTATGTTTCTGGATCATTTTAGTTGTATTGCTGTCTATGGAGGGACAAATGGCTCTCTGATGTCATCAGAAATATCTTAATTTGTGTCTTATGTGTTTGGAATGAAATGAGGGTGAGAAATTAATGACAGAACTTTCATTTTTGTGTGAACTAACCCTTTAAGAATGTACTTCATTCATAAATCTGGGGCTAATACTTTTTTCTTTCTTTTCCCCCCTCTTTTTTAAGTGGCTATGTCATTGAATTCCTTTGGGGATATTACCTTAGTTACAGGGTGCTAACAAGATGACTAGTTCTGGTTTCCTTTTACTGACATCAACAGTCTTGTTATGATTCCAAGCAGGGTTCCGTTTGACTGTCACACTTGCACGTTCACGTTCACGCTCACGTTCACCCGATCTGGAGTCTGCAATCACGGAGAACACGCAGTCACTGATTACCAGATCTCAC
>JAUCMU010000104.1:7905071-7926100 GCA_032275025.1 Enteromius treurensis
CTCAAAAAAGTGATTTGGCCTTAGGTGTCCCATGATCATCAAGCGCGACCCACTATATATATATATATATATATATATATATATATATATATATATATATAGTAAGAAAATAAAAACTAATTTATGCACGCAACAAACATGGCATAACATCTGGCAGGGCAGGACAGTTCGCTTTTCTGAGGTGAGACACTTTTTATTTCATAACCAGTTACGCAAATAACGATAGAATAAAGTCTAGATAGAATAAATAGATGTCTGAACTGCATAGCTCTTCCGAGTCGGAGTCTGCTTAAGAGGATGTTATTCCTCCCACGACTTCCGCCGCTACCACCTCAGCTACCCCGGCTCGCTCTCCAAGGGAGTCCGCGGCTCCCTCAAGAGGCCGTAGGGCTACCAGGCCTCAACCTGCGCTCTTCCCGCGTTGCCTGAGATCTAGATCTCCTCCACCCCAAAGGACCCCACAAGCCTTTCCCGCTGCGTCCCGATCCTCTTCCCGCTCGCCTGCACCAATCTCAGATAAGATCACTATGCCTATGCACAAACAAGCGCTGGCCAAAGCCGGCATCTGCTTCTCGTGGAAGGCCACCAAAGCCGACCTGCTAGCGCTATACAGTATGCTACATCCACTGCAGGTGGCAACCATTCCATTAACACTCCCAACGAGAAAAAAGAAAGAAAAAACTAAGCATTGTTCTACTTACCCCTCTGTTGTTTCCCCTCCAGCCAGGCCTCGAGCTTCCTCCCTTAACACTCCCTCCGCCAGCCAGGGAAGAGTCCCGGACATAGCCACGGTTGTAGACCTCACCTCATCTGCCCCAGCAACATCTCAGGCCTTAACCCATACCCATCCGCAGGATCTGCCGAGCACTTCCTGGCCATCCGCTACAGCCGGAGCCGGCCCTCGCCAAGGACACTCATTGCTGCACGGCCATTATAATGCTTGCGCCCCGCTTCTCAAACACCTCCAGCCTCTAACCCTTTGCTTCTAACTTCTCTTCCTTCTCCGCTGTCCCCTCCACCTCAGCTCCCTGTTGCCATGCACTCCCCTCTAACCCACCCACTAACTCCACATCCCGCCCCCAGTTCACTCTCCAGACGGCAGATCTCGTTCCATGCCTCCTAACGCTCTCGCTCTGGATCCCACCCCGGTGTCTCCCTCCGTCCGTGCCCAAATATTAGCAGGTGTAGACATTGATCCTTTTTCCCCTTCTCTCTCCGCTCACTCCCCCATAATGTCCATACTGGGGCGCACTCGATTTAGAACTCCAGAATAGAGTGTTCACAGGCTGCTGTAACATCACTTGCGCAGTCTGCAGATCGGTTTCACTCTCCTCTGCCAGTTGCCATTATGTTAATCCCTTCATTCCCCCCTGCCCTGAATCCTCTCCTCCTAGATCTACCAGCTACATTCCCAAAATCCCTTCCCTCCTGTCTTTCCCTTCTCGTCAATCTCACCCGCTCTCTCGCACTCCTCCATGCATCGATTTTAATGAAGGCAGGTGCACTCGCTCCAGATGCAGTTACATGCATGTGTGTAGTTTCTGTGGCGGAGCCCATGCGAAATTCATCTGCTCTGTTGATAAGGCCCTAAGCCAAGCATTAACAGCTTAATTCCTTTAGAGGAATATTCTCTCAATTACCAGGACACAGACCAAGCCATCACTCTGATCAAAAAAGTAGGACAAGGTGCCTGGCTCTCCAAAGCCTTCTTCCGCCTTTAAAGTCTTGCCTATCCACCTTGACTTTTGGCACCTTTTTGGCATCAAATGGAAAAACGCTTTCTATTTTGCAGTCCGCCTAACTTTCGGCTGTAAAAGCAGCCCTAAAATTTTCAACATGCTCTCGGAAACCATCTGCTGGATTCTAAGCAACAACTACAACATCCCTCACATCATGCATCTACTAGACGATTTTCTGATCATATAACCCCAATTTCATCCCCCAGCATTTCACCTCTTCAAAGCCCTCAAAGTTTTCTTGAAACTAGGTCTCCCCATAGCAGAGGAAAAAACCCTCTGCCCAAGCACTTCAATCGAATTTCTTGGCATCAATTACGATTCAAAAAGCTTCACCGCTTTTTCAATTGATCGTTCTATCCTCATAGCCTCCAGCCTAATCAAGAAAACCTTTTTCTCCTATCAGCATTAGGATACCTCAATTTCGCTGTGTGCATCATTCCCCAAGGCCGACCCTTTATCTCGCATTTACTGTCACTCTCTTCATCCGTTCCCAACCTCGGAGACACCATCGTGCTTTCAGATCCATGTCTGCACGAATTAGACCTATGGATCAGCCCCAGAGCCTTGTTCCCAGAATCTCGCATATCTGACCTGGATAAAGTCCCAGAACCCATACCTCCTCCCATCCATGTCCCTTTCAGGTCCACCATTTCTATCTCTCCTTGCCTTTTTTGGGCCCTCGTCTGTTTGGCGGTTTTTACCCAGCTGCTTTTGGGGGGCTCTTAGGGTTTAATCGGCTGGCCACCTCTCTCCTCTCCCGAGCCCTTAGGGCTATTTACCCTAGGGCTCGGTAGCCCTTCTAATCCTGAGTTTCTCCTCCATTAGCAGCACACCAAACTAGCTTAGCTTAAATGAAGCCGGCAAGCTCGAACTCATGAAACATAGTTTTCTTATACTCGTTTCTGGAGGACGGTGCGAGGACTTCCCCCTATTTACGATCTCCGCCTTCCTATTTCCCTCTCTCAAGGTTAGGAATCGGCAGTCTGCGAGTGATGCGCGAGTCGGGTATCTTTACAACCTGCCCCGCCCTGCACTCGCGACCAATAAATAGACACACTAAGCATTGTAATTCAAATGAAAACAGCATTTGTTTCAGCCTGAAAGTGTGTGGAAACATCGCCCTGTAAACTGGCAACAACATATGATTATGAACGATAAACATTCACAAAGCAGCGTTTGTAATCTAGGCTGATCTTTGTAATCTTTGTATAGGGCAGACCTAGAGTTTACAGCCTATGCTAAATAACCAAGACTGACAATTATTTTTTTATTTATCACACAGAAATGTTTGTTTAGTGTTTTTACGTTCAATGTTCAAAAAAGAATGGCATCCACTTTACCAGGGTTTAATCTATTTCGTCTGGACTCCAGCACCCGGCCAGCAGAGCTGAACGCGCGTTTGCTTGATGCGCTTGTGGCTGGTATAGAGTATCATATTTGATACCATGGCAAGCACAGGAAAGGCGATTGACTGCGATTGGCAGAAGCTTAGAATGTCTTCTCCGTCCCAGAAGAACTGGCCCTCAATGTAGCAGGGAAACCTCGTCTCTCTCAGCAACGTCTTCACTATCATCCTCCCACTCACTAAACTCATCTCTTTTTCTTTCGACTCGCTCAGCTTCATCAACTAAAAATAATATATAACAATATTTAACCTTTTACATTAGACCACAGTAGCTAAAACGTAAGATATTATTATTAGCTATTTTATTAGCTGGTGCCACTCACCTGGAGGCATGGGCTCTGGCTCCATCACACTTGCTGGAGGTGTAAGCGGTGCACTGTCAAATTCCCTGACAAGTCTTCTGGCCTGGTCGTATACAGCGTTTCTCTCCTCCGCTTGAAACATCTTCAGGGACTTAAAACAGGGACATTCCAAGCTTGTGGGTGATGCTGATGGACATTTTCTCATTTAGCAGCTGCATTGCCTGTGCCCCAATATAAACCATGAACTCCGGATCACTGTGTTGGGGCTCCCAGTGTTTCTTCAGTTTAAAAAGGCTTTTGCATTTTATGATGATATAACTCACGTCGCGCATGTATGGTGGCGTGTTCTCTTTTACATAAAATTTGTGTTTGAGAACGATGTTAATGACATGGGCAGTGAACGGCTTCCACTTGTAGCTGCGAAGGGCAGCTTTTATGTTTGCGCCCTGGTCACTTACAAACATTACTTTTGATATGCGAGCAGGTTCAATATCAAAGTCATGCAGCTCCTTAAGAATTTGCTCTTGGATGTTGTGTGCTGTCTTTTTGAGAGTTGAGTCGATCTCGTCTTCCATCTTCACTTTTTTCCTTTGTTTTCATTGTGACTGGCAGCGGTAGCTGCTTGACGCTTCCGTGACTTGTCGTATCC
This sequence comes from Enteromius treurensis, assembly GCA_032275025.1. NCBI lineage: Eukaryota > Metazoa > Chordata > Actinopteri > Cypriniformes > Cyprinidae > Enteromius > Enteromius treurensis. The sequence goes on from JAUCMU010000104.1 coordinate 7,909,167, forward strand.
TTATCAAAGAACTTAATAAAATATGAAAATAGATATTCCCAAAAAATTAATATAGGCTATAGGGAATAGCACGCAACATACATACATTTTTTATTTAATTTTGTTTTTAATAACCCGCCCCGCAAATAAAGTGACATGTGGGTAAAGGGTCCTCTCTCCTCTCCCGAACTCTATTTACCCAAGGGCTCGGTAGCCCTTGTAACCCTGAGTTACTCCTCCATTAGCAGCAGGCCAAACTAACTTCGCTTAAATCAAGCCGACAAGATCGAACTCGTGAAATTAGTATGTTATAATAATGTTAATAATTTCACGAATTCGCACTCCTTCATTCTAAGTGAGCAAATAAAATAAGCAAATTTGGCGTGCTGTCCGGGGAGCGAGCCGGGAGCTCGGCGGGCACGGAGCCCTGCTGGTAGTAACCCTAACAAGGGCAGAGCTCGGAGTGAGGCTCGGTCCCGTTCGCCCCCCTGTGAAGGTGCGAAAGAAAAAGGCGGAGAAGGGGAGGAAGGCGGGATCATACGTAACTAGATACTGAGAAGAGTGAGATGATGGTATTTAAGCTGAGGCGGATAAATGAAATTAGGAATAGTTAATAGGCTAGTGGGCGACAATACTAATGAGCGTTAACGGGTACCGGCTGTGCTGACACTTAGCGTGCTTTTCCCGAAACTATGTTAAAACATCCCTTAAAGGCAGACCTTTGTGTTTTTGTGCAGGATTTGTGGTGGAAAAACTCTGAAGATACAACTTTATATAGTTGTATATATGTTTATAATTGTTTATGTAATTTGCGGTGCTTTATGAATTTTTCTTCTAACTAAAGCCAAGAAGTGTGTTGTCTTGCTGTCGAACTTTCAAATATTTTATTCAGAAAAAAAGCATTAAATTAAAAACAATTAAATACATTTATAATGTCACAAAAAATGTTTAGATTTAAAATAAATCAGTGAATATTGTGGACAGAAAATATAATGTTAACAATATAAATTATCTAAATATAATTAATTATATAACTATATATAAATATACTAAGGTGAGACCATTGAGCAAGGCACAGATCCCCCAACTGCTCCCCGGGCGCCGCAGCAATAGCTGCCCACTGCTCCGGGTGTGTATTCATGGTGTGTGTGTGTGTGTGTGTGTGGTTGTTGGCTTCTCACTGCTGTGTGTGTGCACTTGGTTGGGTTAAACACAGAGCACAAAATCCTAGAATAAAAAACAATTTCTGGCCACATGTCACGAGAGCTGAAAATTCAGCTTTGCATCAAAGACATGAATTCCATGTTTACATATTTAAATAGAAAATGGTTATAATAAATTGTAATAATATTTCCCTTTTTTACTGTAAAAATAAAAGCAGTTTTGGTGATCTAGAGAGACTTCTTTCAAAAGCAAGAAAATGCAATTTAATAGTAGTGTAAATCATGCAGCAATATTCCAGAACTCAGTTCACATGTCGATTGATTGGTATATAAATTGCATTTATACTTAGCCATAAAACTGAACTTTTCAAAACTGATACAATTCTCTTCTACAATTCTTATTGTGCATTCTTATAAAGAAAATCAAGTGCCTTTGGCTAAGTATGTGTCTCAAACTGCCTCCTGAGGGATCGGAAATCGCTCTACGTCTCCAATGTGTCTTGGAGGGCATTTTCACTCAGTCTTTTCATGATCTGATAGCTACCCGATCGGTAAAAAACAAATGAAGTGAGCAAGTGTAAAGACCCCCTGATTTCCAAACCGTTTACAGACAGGCTCATTTCACAGATGAGCTGTGTTCTTCGCGGGTCACAGCTGAAAGTAACCGCACACCTTTGAAGATGTTTGTTAGAGTGAAACCCCGTTTTAGACTAAACTACACAGTGTTTTGGATTTCGGACAAATGGGAGCTGCAGTTTATTTTTTATCTTTATTTTATTTTTTATTTTTTTTTGCAGATGGCTCACAGCAATATAACAAGGTCCACACACATAGAGTATTGTTATCTGAACAGTGTGAGACCTTGTTAGAAATCACAGATTCAACTACACATACACTTCTGATTTACACTGAAAAGCATGGCTGTAAATGATGCATTCTTTCAGGAAAAAAAAAAGTGTCTAGCTTTGTATAAAAAGTCTACAGGTTTAGTCCAACTTTAGTCTAGTTTTATGCTGAGATGAATAAAACGTATAAGAAAGGTTATTGCGACTTTTTATATGAGATATAAACTCACAAAAGTTAGAATCTCGAGATAAAGTCAAAATTGCAAGATACTGTATGTAGTCAGAATTGCGAGATATAAGCTATTGTTAATAAAAGCTGCACATGGATCCTACTCGGCCAGGTCTTTCGTCACAGTGTGTGTGTGTCTGAGTGTGTTTACACTAAACATAAAAAATATCTTACAACATTATAATTCATAATGTTATAATTCATCATGTATAATTATAATACCGTAATATATATAAAGAAATTACATACTAATTAATTCATATACAATTTGTAAGTGTATATGAAACACTTTATTCTTCAGAATGTTGACTGTAAGCAGAGAGATGCTGAATCTTATTAAATATATTGTTTTACTGCAATAAATCGCATTTGGCCAGTCATACAGCCCACCATTAACTTTAGGTCATCCAGCATCAGGACGCCCACTATGAGCTGCGCAGTGACCCCGAGACCTCTAGCGAACTCACTGTCAGTGCACACGCTTCTTTAACTTGGTGTAAAAGTATATTTTCTAACACTCACCAGTACTTTTCATCACATCTATCTTAGTAAGTGAGTCACACAAGCATTTGGACCAAATCAGCAGAGCGGCAGGGGCCATAAATATGCAGAAAAATAATCATCATAAATCCCCCTACACTGAGGCTTGTCGGATTTTAATATTACTTGTCTTTTGGCCTGAAACTAAACCAGGCCATTGAAGTGAAAAGTAATCCATTTGGAGGAAAACCTTGTGTTGTGGCACAACTCTTTAAATTGCCTTACCAACAAATCGTCCTTACCAGCACATCTAAAAGAGTTGCCCTTGTCGACCTTATGAATTACGTTTTCACTCGGCTTACTTAAAAACAGGATTAAGACTGACACACATTCTTCTGGGTTAAGCTGGCTGTAATCTCTGCTGATTAGATAGAAAAGACTGCCACATCCAAACTTCTTGAAGATCTCGTGAGGAAAACCAATTCAGTGGCGCTCGGCTCGTGCCGCTGCACAACTCGAATTAGACTTATTACACAGCCCATTTCATCCACCGCACGCTTCAGCTTACCCAATACAGACTCTAAATGTCCTCTTTAATAACAGAAGCATGTGGCACACAGGCAAACTGAAATAAATACAGGACAAAAATGGATTCTTGTAATAAATAATCAAACTAAACTGAAAAGCGAAAAAAAAAAGAATAATAAATGGTTGAAATGCATAATTTAGCATAACATTTCTTAAAAATATATATATATATATATATATATATATATATATATATATCTCGATTAATTTTCTTTATATAGTACTTTTAACCATACAGATTGTAGCAAAGCACTGAACATTATCAAATAGGAGAATAGAGTGATGATAATGTATAATGACAAGATTAAACTATTTATTTATCAAATGCAGAGATGGTCTCTGTAGACAAGACGACGATAATCACTAGAAATCAGGTGTCCCCAACTAAGCAAGCCAGAGGCGACAGTGGCAAGGAACCAAAACCCCGTCCATGAGAGAATGGGGGGAAAAAAAACTTGTGAGAACCAGGCTTAGTTGGGTTCAGTTCTCCTCTGGGCGGATGTCCAGCAGCCAATTTCCAGTTCAACTTAAACAAATGTTCAAAACAAAATGCTGCAAGGCCATTCATACTCAAAGAAGTGACCTTGTCCCACCGGCTCCCTCTTGGTCAGTCGTCACTTCCTTAGTCCTCAGGTACTCTGACTCCACCAGTGATGCTCAGCTGCATCGGCCCTCCGCCTGTGCCTTCAGATTCACCAGCTCTGTCTTTATCGCCCTGTCCCCAAATTTTGGCAGCCACAACATCTACATCTTGAGTCCTTCCTCGACTTCTGTGGGTTGTCAGCTCTGGGTCTGTGCCATGTGCCAAACACTATCTAAGCCTCCAGGGGATCATCATCATCATCACCATCTCTTTGCCACATCCTGCCATCATCCCCATTTGCCCCTCACCATCTCCTCATCCACCTCCAAAACACCCTCCGTCCCTCCCTGTTCTCTTGCTTGAACTTTTATCTTTTTTATCTTAAGTCTTTGCACACACACTGCTACTCACCTCTGTTTTTTTCAGTATATTCTCATTTGATAAACTGCATTTTTATTTATTCATTGGTGTAAAATTCAATACTTTTCCGTAAAACAGGTATAACTGAAAAGTTCTACAAATGGATAAGATAACTCTGCCATAGCATTTCACACTTTTTTTTTTTTTTTTAAATAATGTATTGTAGTAATACAAATAATCTACTTGTATTCCAAGTGCACTTTTAGTGCATTTAAAAAAAAGTTTTCTCACAATGGTATGCTGCTGTACTTTTTTTAAAATTTACTCTGAATATTTGTAATGTGCACAACAATATATAATGTATTAAAGTTTGATAGATATCAAAGAGTGTATGTGTGTATATAGCCTACTGTATACTGATAAAATCTTCATAATATAATTGTGTAATGCTAATGCATTTCAAATGAACTGAAATACAATTTATGTATTTAAAGTACATTAAAACAATGTTTCAAATATGTTTTAAATGTAGTTCATGAAATATTAAAAGTACATTTAAATGTATTGTAAGAAATACACTTAAATTGAACTAAATATAATTAAAATGGGTTCATTTTAACACAATTTCAATGCATTAAATATATTGCAAATACATCAAAATGGAACTTAAACATATCTTAAAATACAGTTAATATACGTAAGGTTGTTTCAAAATAATACATTTTATATGCACTTAGTATAGTATAACTTAAATATTTTAATTATGTCTAAAAAAGCACAATTTAAATATATTTCTTTTTTACCTGGGCATGTACAATTAGTACAACCATTTCCAATTCTTTAAATAATTAAATACATGCTATAATATAATTGCTAGCAAAAAAAAAAGAAAAACATTAAATGAGGTAATAAATTACTGCAGTTATTGTGCTACAGAGATGCCATGTGGCAACAGTCACATGGTTTTAGTTTTCATTAAACAATGTAAGCCAACTATTAAACTGTGGAGTGCAGTAGTCTTGTAAGTTTTTTTTAAACCTTTTAATTCCAGCAATTTGAGGCTTGTTTTTTCTGAATAAGAAAATAAAATCACGTTGTTATACAGTACACATACTATTATACTATTACTACTATTATTAATACTATTATATTACATTGTTAATTTGTTACATGTTTATTATACATAATATATGATCATTTAAAATTCACTTTAAAAACAAAAATGTATGAATTCTCTGAATCCTGATGTCCATTAGGAACATTAATTGTAGCAGTCTCTCCAGGGTACCACTGCAAGCTTCCTGATGAAACCCCTGCCTCCATCAAGTAATTCATCCACATATCAGCAATATTAAGCATAAGTGAATTGCTCTCCTGTGGAATAAGCTTTTCAGGATACAGGTTAAGCCTGATTTCATCATGCAGAAAGCTGTGGCAATTAACCACGAATCACTGTGCATAAACAGCCAAAACCCTACTATTTTAAAAGACTAAGTTTTTCAGTACCATCAAACACTGAAACTGTTGGATTTAAAGCCTTTAACAACTATGGATAACAGCAATCTGAAAAAAACTAAAACGTTGGAGGAAAACATTTGACCTTTTTTATACATATACTCTATATCCCAAGTTTAACATAAATCATAAATATATAATCATGCCAATTCAAAAAGTTGTATTTGCCAAGAGCCAAGACTGGGATTTCATTGAGTTGTTTATTTAACCTTTCCTCCTCCCTTTTATTCAGTCATACTGAGAAATGCTCAGACCTGTTGGTAACACACATCCATATAGCTCTTAATGTCCTAAATTGTTTCATGCTGTTTAAATAGAGTTTGCTGATGCATAAATATACCGATGACACTAAATCATGTTTAAAATGAAAGAGAATGCACATATTATTTATATATACCATATCTTCCCACCCTTTCCAAGGATACAACTTGCATTGACCTCTTATTTGCTCTGGAGGTTGTTCAACTATGCGTTTTCCAACTTTTATATTGGAAGGTGGCTGCAGAAATCAGGTCGGGTAAGTTTAGCCTGGAGGGGACCAAGGAGTGTTGGAGGTGGGGGTGGTTGCTGCTGCCTTTCTACATTTTGTTTGCACACTGCCTCGGTTGTTGTATGTGGACCAGCTTTTTTTGGATCCCACACCCATATGACTGCGGAACCCAAGGCTCGGAGTTGACACTTGTTAATAGGGTGTGTCCTATTACAGTAATGACTCATCAACCTCTCAGAGATTCACCTGTATACTGAATGTGTGGTTTTACCTTTGCAAATGTGAGGACAGAAATGTTTTTTTATCAGTGTTACTTGCATTATTACAATGGCGTTTTAGTGACATAAAAAATAATAAAAAATCTAAAACTGCAAGTTTAAAGTCATAATATTTCAAGAATAAAGTCGAAACTACGAGAATAAAGTCGTAACATTACGAAAATAAAAGTCCAAATACTTTGAGAATAAAGTCGAAACTACGAGAATAAAGTTGTAACATTACGAGAATGAAAGTCGAAATACTACAACAATAAAGTCGTAATATTACGAGAATAAAAGTCCTAATACTATGAGAATAAAGTCGAAACTACGAGAATAAAGTCGTAATATTACGAGAATAATATTCCAAATACTATGAGAATAAAGTCGAAACTACAAGAATAAAGTCGTAACATTACGAGAATAAAAGTCCAAATACTTTGAGAATAAAGTCGAAACTAAGAGAATAAAGTTGTAATATTACGAGAATGAAAGTCGAAATACTACAACAATAAAGTCGTAATATTACGAGAATAAATTCAAACCTATGAGAATAAAGTCGTAATATTACGAGAATAAATTCGAAACTACGAGAATAAAGTCGTAACATTACAAGAATAAAAGTCCAAATACTTTGAGAATAAAGTCGAAACTACGAGAATAAAGTTGTAATATTACGAGAATGAAAGTCGAAATACTACAACAATAAAGTCGTAATATTACGAGAATAAAAGTCCAAATACTATGAGAATAAAGTCGAAACTACGAGAATAAAGTCCTAATATTACGAGAATAAAAGTCGAAATATTACGAGATTAAAGTCGAAATATAATAGTGCACTTGTAAATGACCCGGATTAAGAGAAGTCCACCGGAATTTAAGCAAATTTGTAAATTGTTGCGTCTGAGCGCCTGCTTCATCTTACTAGGATGAGATCTAAGAACTCGCGGAAACCGCTTAATATCAAGACAATGATATTTATTAAAAGACTGAACAGGAAATTTTTTTTATCTTAACATCAGCTCACACACTCTGTCCACATTCCTTTGGGGGCGCTGTAGCTCTCTTATTTAACCCTTTGTAATACTCTACAAAGACATTTATGTGGGATTATTAGCAGAAATGATATTATGTGTAATATTCGCAGGGACAATATGCTTGAAAATAATATTTCATGTCCCTTTAGTACTTTTAAAACAAAGTCTCAGCTTTCAGTTTTATAGCGAAACACAAACCTTACAATAATGTGTTGTTCAAGCTCTTTACTGATCAGATCGCTGTATTTTATATATATATATATATATGTCATGTTATAATATACATATAGTTTGCATTTCACAAAAAAACTGGCAGATTTTGATAGCTGAGAAGATCTCCGGGTGCTCCCAACGTTACATTTAGACTTTAATTCTCGTAGTTTCGAATTTATTCTCATAATATTGCGACTTTAATCTCATAGTTTTTAGTTGGTGTTTCATTATGCACCTTCACACACAAACACCACCTATAAAGTCATTGTCTGATAGGGCAAAGAGTCAACATTTTGCATATAGCTAATAATAACTCTGACACCAGTTGCTTAATAGACATTGCATAAACAGTGAAAATGGTTCAGAGAAAAGGTCATGTCATTTAGTCATAAATTCACTTTTGGCCAAATAGTTTTTGAGAGCACTGTGCATGTGTTTTAGGAGTCCTTGCTCTGGAGATAGTATATAAAGAACATATGCAGTTCTACATGAACTCATTAAGTATATGGTCTTATCTGGAAATGCTTAAAGTTATGTTATGAGAATCATTGTGCACTGCAATTTGATGTCCCTATGGACGCAGGTTGTTGCTGGAGACAGAGTGGGCAGTCTTCACCTACCTCAGACAGAGTCATGAACAGGCAGGCAGCAGTGAGGAGGAAGAGAACCTCGATCCTGTGATAGCCATATGAGATTCCACATGCTCTGATGAGTCATTTCTCCCTCCCTCCCTTCCTCATCCCCCACTCCATCCCTCCCTCCCTCCCTCCCTACATCTGAAGCGTATGAGCCTGAGTCATCAGCTAGCTTTCTTTCTCTTGCTCCAACCATGCTGCCTCGTCTCTTTTCTTTCTAACCCACCCTTTACTTCTTTCACTATTTCTGTTTTGGTTACGCTGCCACCACTTTTTACCTGTCATTCATATTCTCTGCCTATCTGAGGCTAATAGCAGGAGAACAATCGGTTAGAAGTGAACATATAGTCTGAGCTACGCCATTGGTATTCCCCCATTCACATCAAAAATTCCCCACACTGCTTGCCTGAGAGACAACGGATGGCCCTATTCCAAGATGTCAAAATGTGGCGTGAATGAGGGAAGCAGATATATTTGACCTAAGAGTTACTGATTTGAATGCACAACAGATATCAAGCACTGGGATCTGGATTTTACTGCATTAGAACATTTTTATTACCTGAAACGTAACCAAATGTGGTAACAAAGCTCAGATTTGATAAACACTCATCTCTAAGGATGATGTCCATAAGGAAAGCACATTTTGCACCTAATCACTATATTACAGATCCTATGGGAGCGGTTATGTTAGGACTGATATTAGAGCCATTAATCGCTGAGCATTGCAAGAGCAATAAGGATTTTTAGGGGCATTATGACTGGGTCAGTATAACACAGCTGCCCCTAAAAGTCCCTCACTTTTCTTGCTGACTTATTTACAATTTCTTTGTCCAGCATCTGCCTGCTGTTCAAGAAATGTTTAAGGTTTATACCATGGCTCTACAGACTCAAACTAAAGCCCCAAGTAAAGGTCAGTCTGGGCTATAATATCCCTCCTCTCTCTGAACAAGGGCCAACCATAATGTCAGACCCTTATTATTAGAATGCTTTAAATGACTGTTTGAAATGACAAACTGTGTTTTTTAACTGAACACAAAGCCGTTTTCAGGAACTGTCATTTACAAATTACAACACCTCTTGATCGTTCAGGCAGATTTTTCACAGCACATAGCTTATAATCAAATTATGCAAATAAAATATTCTAATATTAATATAAGTCAAAGCAAGTGTTAAATGCAAACCTAGTAAAATGACTTGCGAATTACTAGTAAATGTAAAAGTAAGCAAATATGAAATGTACGTTTTAATCTGTATATTATGATCATATTATGGGTATTTTTAAATGCACGATTTTAATTCCTTTATTAGGTGCTAAGGTAAAATATAGCAAATTAGATATTTTATGGTATCTGAATAGGAACTAATCTTGAAACAGCTAATTAAATAATTTTTAAATATACTTTTCGTGTGCTGCTTTGGAAGAGTTTAATTTTCAATGATTACAGGCTTTTGCAACTGTCAAGATGTGTGACTGAGCCAGAACAATATACAAATCCTTTGGGAAACTATTGGCAGGCAGCATTGAGAACTGCTTAATATGACAAACTGTATCAGACATGCTTGGTAGCTATCCTAGAATTCATACACACACTAACAAAGCTGTCTGTAACCTGCCTCTGCCGCTCCCTATACAGTAAAATCTTTAATAAGAGCTAACATACTTTTAATTTCACAAAACTAATGAAGTTCATCTTTTTGTTTTTTGACCTCTTGATGTTCTTGAACTTTTATTTTGCGTTTGAGTCTATTCATTTAAGAACTAGTCACTTTTTAGTAAACAAATTGGCCTAAATTGTTACATTTCAAATTGTTTGTATTTTTATATTTTGTATGTTTTGATTGTAAGTATATGTCTGACATACCACTTCAATATTTACAAATACTTCTACTTAATAAATAAATAAAAATAAATAACAAACTAAAAATATGATATAATATGACACCTATGTTTGATACTGAAAAATACTCAAAGCTAAATTATTAACAAAAGAGTATTACATATTTAATTTGAATATCTACATAACGCAAGTTTACAAAATAATTGGGTGATACAAGTCTAAACCAGTAATAATCCTTTGTATCAAATAATTTCTTGTATCACTCATTTTTCTTTTTTCTTTCTTTTAAACGTTATATAAAGTTAAATAAAGTTAACAAATACTGTTAAACTACTTCAGTCCACAACACAAACATTTTTCTGCTGTAGCCTATATATAACCTATATATATATATATATATATATAGTTTTTTTTCTTATATGCTTTCTATGCATCGTTCTTTCATGCAAATATTTTAAGCGCATAAATAATTCTAAATAAATATAAATTAAAGGTTTAAATTTTTTACGTTTTTTTTTTAAGTGCGAAGAACGTAAATGAAACATTTTATGTTATTAATGATCCCATTATCAAAGAATAGAACATCTTTAACTATTCTGTTCTATTGTGATCTATTTCAGTAACGTTATTATTATCAGTAGTTAATTATTATCTATTCTAGAGCTAAACTCCACTACACACACACAAACACACGGTCAGTTGACAGAGATGGTCACATGGGCCGAAAACTGGGACTTTGTAGGCCAGTTGAATAAAAGGAAAACTCACCTTGCCCCCAAAGACCCAGCCTCTGACACACTCTCAATTGTTGCTGAATTTTGCCCCAGGTTGGGTGATCGTGCGTTAAAAGTGTGTTAGTCTGCGTTAATCTATTACATTTGCAACAGACCATCGGCATATCTCGGAAAAGCGATCATCCCAGTGCCTATGACATGAGAAATAACGACACGACGCGTCCAGTGAAGAGCGCGTGAGCCTATCCAGCCGTCAGGGTCCCACTTTTTACCTGTCATTTTCACCATGTCCACCACCAGCCTTCCTCCTTGGAGCTTCTTCGGAATATATCGCCTGAAGAAGAACGGAAAATGTTGCCGTGTAGTGAGAAGTTGCTGCCACTCTTCACACATTATCATCACCCGCCCCCTTATTTGCGCTCAACTCCTCATGAAGACACAGTATATCCACAGGGACCGCTTACAACATTCTCACTTTGCGCAAAAGTGGACGAAGGGAAAAAGTCAATAATACGCGGTGGAACAATGAGCCTCGTTAATGCGCAAGCCTTTTGAAATTCTCCATGTATGCTGTTTTAGCCAGAGCGACCCCATGTGCTCGTTATTAATGAATTATCCATCTGGCTGCTTTAGACATATCATATTGTACATGTTGCTCTGAAGCGCCACCGACTGGCTTACCTTTGACCACATGCGGAATAAATTGTGTCTGGGACCAGAATCAGAAACTCCTACTACGGTGAAGGCTTGGCTTATGAATATTAAATCAGCCTGGCTGACGTTGCTTAGTAACTCTCCGAGTGTCCATTCACAAACCCTATTTCATTTTTAATCTTTGGTTACTCTTTAGTTAAACCGCTTGCTTCAAGATCCTCTGTAGAACCGATAAAAAATGCACTGGACCTGTCATAATAAATCAAGTCATTTATGTGCTATCCAAACACTGGCTTAGTGGCATTTTATAAAATAAATAAATAAATAAGGACATTAATTTAAAAATATTCACGTTTTTGCGTAGTGCCTTTACTTAATATATAATTAGAATAAAATTCTAATTAGACAAAAATTCCATTTTAAAATTGTGTTACATTTATTTCTGGTTCATATAGGCCATTTTAGAAAACTGAAATTATCCTATTATTAGGCAACTAACTGTAGATGTATGCTTTTTTTCTTCAGTTATTTGGGATTACCATTCTAAAGGCTCTCGTTGCAGTATGGAGCGGCCCCCTGTGGTGACACATTACTGTATACTATTCGTAAAAACTGGTATTAATCTACTGTTTCCACTGCTGTAGTTGTAAAGGTTTATTTTATAGAACAAGTAAATAAAAACATAAAAACGTATATAAAAAAAGATTAAAGAGCCATTTGAAATAGCAATATTGTGTATGATTTTTTCCCCCTCCGTGTTTCTGTGTTGTTTCCCAGATTATTTTTAAAGAGATTTGTCTTTTCTCAATGGAAGACACGCCCTTTACAATGTCGTCATCACGGCAGGCAGCCGCTTCAGCCTTGAGGCGGAGGTTAACAGATTTCTGTCATTACTGCCCGGTATATTTTCGCAAAATATTCAACTGCACGAATGATCATCCACATTTTATTCATTATTCAGCTAACATCGGCGATCCTCTGGTGAGTCTCCATCATTGGTCATGACGCTGTTTGTGCGAGCAGGGATGTCAGCTGATGATTGTTTTCATCTCTCGGACGCCTCTCTCATCATTCTCTAAATGTTGTTAACGTTATCTACTACTAATCCACGCATAGTGCATTTTATTCAGAACGGATTATTCTTTTAGCCATAGGGAGATATATGATGGGCCTAGTAAACTGAGCAGTAATGACCAGTAAATCAGCGCTTGTACAGTTGTTGTACAGCTCCTCATGCTTGTATGACACATGTAAACATTAGGGGCTTCGAGTTGTATCTGGGTTCGTTCAGTCAGGTCAGGTGGGCAGACTGATTGGTCAAAAAACGAAACAAAATACATTATAATATAAAACCAAATCTCTTTTAGTTTGTAAGAAAGCCCTAGTGAAAGTCCTGTGACTAATTCTTCATACAATCGCGTTCATTGTTTTAAATCTTTTCCATTTTGAATAATAAAGGCATCACTATATGCACCACGGGATACTAGTTTTGTGTTCCCTAGTATAAACTACATATTGCGTAATTATTGCCAACGTGTCATTGTTCCACACCTTGGTATCTTGGTAGTCAAAACATTTCTATGTCTTCTGTGTTCTACAGAAAAAAGGAAAAGGTTCAGAAAACGTTGACATGATTAAATGATAACAGAAATATAATTTTTGGGGAACTTTTATTTCCATCCAGAGTTGCAATACATTTCACCAAGATCTTTTGATGATCTATTTTGTATTGATGATGAGAGACTCTGACCACTGTGCAAAGTATCATCTCACATACCAGAGATTCTCAATAGGGCTAAGGTCTGGACTCTATGGTGGCCCATCCATGTGTGACAATTATGTCTCATGCTCCCTGAACCATTCTTTCAGAATTTAAGCTTAATGAATCCTTGCATTGTCATCTTGGAATATACCTGTGCCAACAGGGAAGAAAAAAAAATCCATTGATGGAATAATCTTGTCATTCAGTATATTAAGGTAGTCAGCTGACCTTATTCTTTGGGCACATAAACGTTACTGAACCTAGACCTGAGTAACGGCAAAAGCCCCAGATCATAGCACCTCTTTGCTTATGGCACTTTTCCACTGCATTAAAAGTTAAGTCCAGGTGGTAATTGTTTTTGGGCCGGGCAGTGTATTACAGTAGATGATGCATAGAAGAAACATTAAATGTATATGCGACCGTGGACCACAAAACCAGTCATAAGGATCTTTTTTTTATTATTACAATTTATATACAGTCTGGAACATAAGCGGTAACGCATTACAATAAGGTGTCATTTGTTAACATTAGTTAATGCATTGTAAACTAACATGAATAAACAATGAACAACTAACACTAACAAAGATTAATAAATAATGTAGAATTGTTCATGTTAGTAAATACATTTGCTTGTGATTTTAATAATGCATTAGTAAACGCTGAAATTCACATTAACTATGATTTAATTTAACTAAGTATTGTTTATTCCTAGTTCATGTTGTTAACTAATGTTAACTAATGAACCGTATTGTGGAAATCTGGACTCTGAAAAGACAAATATTTAAAAAAATTGCCTTTAAAGTTGTGCAAATGAAGTTCTTAGCAATGCATAGTACTAATACAAAAATAGCGCTACTTATGATCAGGATACATTGTGTTACAAGTGCTACTACTTAAGTTTTACTCTGCCCACTGGTATTTTTTTAAATCCTTTTTTTACTGGTGAAGCTTATACTTTCTTCTGTCAATACCACTTGCTCCTCAGGCTTTCAGAATGCTATACCAATTCTGTTCTCTGTCTCACAGTGGGGGTGGGGTGAGTGAGGGCTGCTGTGAGGATCCCACACTGGGGCAGCCACATACTGAATGGTGTCTCCCACAATGAAGGCGTTGGTGGATGCAGTCTGGGCGGTGTGGAGCATCGGGGCTTCAATCTATGACTACATCCACACCAGTGCCATGGAAGAACGCATTCACTCACTGGAGAGTGCTATAACCATCCACCAATGTGTCATCGGACTGCTCTCTGCTGGACTTGTGGCCCTCTTCACCTACATTCTGCTAAGGAAGCATTGATACAGGATTTCAGCCATTTTTTGTATGCCTACATCAGAGGGAATTCCGGAAACCATGTTGATGAGCTTTGTTCAGTTCCTTTTAAAGGGATTTTAACATGTCTGATTTTTCCTAATTTAATATTTGCTCAACTTTGTTGGTTTCTAATTCTTTTCAAATGTCACTACTGTATTATCTGGGTTAATGTAATTTACAGTAATCTGGTAAACCAAAACAAGCCTATCTCTAAATTAAAGTCTTTCACCATGTCTTATAATGGACTTTTAAGCTCATTGATGGCTACCACAGAAAAAAAGATTCAGAGATGCTACCTATTCACGGTTCTTTACACAAAGCTTGTTGACAGCTAAACAAACACAACACAAAACAACTACTGGATCAGCAGGCTTTTCAGCCTGTTTGCTGCTATTGTCGGTGGAGTTGGCTTGTGTGTCTTGGTTACATTTAACAAAACATTCTTGCCAATGACTAAGCATTATGCAACTTATTTATTGTGTTAAAACAATGGCATCTCAGCTTATTTCTCAACATGATGGTTAAAAAGAAGCATCTATGACTTACTGATTAAACTATTAATTTATACAACTTGATAAGTGTCCTTAATCACTGATGTATCTGATGCAGTCAACTAGATGTTATCAGTGTATTAACTACTACTATATGAAAGTGTCACACTTTTAAGGTGGATCATTTTAACATTGATTTAATTTTAAAGCTCATCAGTTAATGCACCATTGTGTTTTATAGGTTTTAATTTTACCATGTTTTACCAACTTTTTTCTTGAAGCAACTTGAAAAACATTGTTAAATCTGTTGTCATAGCAAAGTGAATGTCTAGCTTTATAATGCAAAAGAAAAGTATTTTGACTTTGAACTGATGCCACCTACTAAAGCATTTCTCTGCTGTACTATGTTTGAATTGAACATTTGTTTTATTTGGTGTGCAGGTCTAAATGAGGATCTGTTAAAAATCAATGTAAAGTATTTCTTTAACAAAGACAATGTCATAATAAAATGTTTATTACTGGAACAACAGAAAAGCACAAATGTCTACACACCAGCATGTTCGAAACATTTCAAAGGGACAAGGAAATTGGGCTTTTCAAAGAGAAATTGCTGACGTTTGTGGTCCAAATATGAACAATTCGAAAAACACATTGAAGATTCATGCTGGTTTTACATGTGCCCGGTCTGCAGAAGTGTGTACTTTGTGGTAAAGCGCTCGACACTTTCGCCCTCCAGGGTCTTGATAGCCCTCCAGTGGAGCTTCCCGCAGTTCTCTGGATTTCCGTGCCTTCCCAACTCTTCCTTGATGTATTCAATCCAGAGATCTAAGACATCAAATTATTTTGGTTGATCCATGAAAAACACTACTCAAAGTATGAAAGAGTTGCTAAAAGCACTGAATCACACTCACCTTCATCTGATGAACCGAATTCACGAAGCGCTCGCTCATAGCAGTCTCTGAGGTTACTCATCTTTGGTGTCTCCTGAGAGAATATTCCAAATCAGTAATATACAACATACTATTTCTAATTATATACATGTCTGCTGGTTACTAAATATTTTAGACACCTGTGCTACATCACGTTTACCTGCTCTTTTTCAATCTCAATCATCTTCCTGAAGAATGTCTTAGTGAAGGGTCTGTGTTCATGTAAGCTGAAACCCAAGAGAAGTTTTATAAGAAGTTTTTAATTGCTTGTGCCTTATTTGTAGCTATACAGTGGTGTCCAAAAAGTAAAAAAAAAATTAAATGTAGGATTTAAAAATAAACTGAAAAAATAAAGGTTAAACTAAACTGGTAAAACTATTATTTTGAATAATGCAAAATAATACGTATTTTTATTAGTGGCTTCAGAGTTTAAGGCCTCACCATGGCACACACATGTTTTTAATGTGTACCTTGTGAATGTTTTTCTAGCCCTTTTGTAACCACCAGATTTATATGACCATTCAAGGTATTTCTCCTTCATGGCAGATGACACTGCAGGTACTGGACACAGAAGCCCTTTCTGCAAGTACAGGATCAGGAGCAATTTAAATACATTTTATACATTAATTACCTTAGAAATCAAATTAAACAATGTAATCAGGACTATATTTATTAGGGGTGTAACGGTACGTCGAATCGAATCAAACCGTTCGGTACGAGTCTTTCGGTTCGGTACGCATACGGACCGAATGATTCAGAAAAATAAAAGAGAATAAACTGTAAAATATAATGTTTTCAGTGCTACACTCAACAAGGCAGCGCAAAAGATGGGACAGGGAAC
>JAUCMU010000104.1:7926200-7939664 GCA_032275025.1 Enteromius treurensis
TTATTTGCTGCTAAGAAGAAACCCCAGAAGTTATGTGAAGTATAGCTCCATTGTTGTTCAAAGTAAAAGAAAAGGGGTGAAAAATGATCATATTAGTCATATTATGTTAATTTTAATAAATAAAAATGTGAAGAAAAAAAATAATCCAAAAATTCTTTTTTTATTGTATTTTTGCTGTATCGAAAACATACAGAACCGTGACACTACTGTATCGTATCGAACCGAACCGTGGTTTTTGTGAATCGTTACACCCCTAATATATATATATATATATATATATGTAGGAAAGAGCTCATTACATTTATATCAGCCATAAATAATTGGTCTTGGATGAGTTTGTGTGCAAACATTTTAACTCACCTGAAAAAAGTTCTCTGTGTCCTCTGGTACCTGTGAGGTCATGCTCCAATCTGCCTGCAGCTGCCATAATGGCAGACTTTCCTGTGGAACATATTATAGACTTATTATTATATATTTGGGTTTAAACTCCATATGCCACAATAAAAATATATTAACGTTTAAATGAAAAGTGAAAAATATTAATTCTAATAATTAATTCATATAAAATATTAATATATATAAAAGTTAATTAGCAAAGACACTACCATTTTCTACAATTTTCCAAATTCGTTTTTTTTTTCATTGTGCATTGCAACAATCTCAATCAAACTAACACAATAAAATACACAAACAAAATAATTATTTTATATTAACTTTTATATATATTAATATTTTATATGAATTAATTATTAAAATTAATATTTTTCACTTTTCATTGTACAATTCATGTCAATTTCCTTTCTTTCAGTGAAGTGCAAACAATGTTCTGTGGAACATTCTCAAATTGGATCATCAGATTTTACACAAACATTTAACCTTCACAAAGCAAAGAAATCCTGAAATTCATGTGCAATTGTCATGCTGATAATATAATTAATGAAAAATAAGGGCATTTGTATTACTGCTACAAGGATTTGTACCTCATTGTACTATATTACATTTCATAACAGCAACGGCTTCCTACACTTTCCGCCCTTAATATCACAAATTCTACAAGAAACTGACAAAACTATATTGTTTAGACAAAAACACAAGGATGTGAAGAACAGAAATGTAACAGGACATTATATCACTCTATAGCATCATGTTCCCATGTGGTTGGATATTGGCCTCTTTGTCGGGTTATGTAACTATAGGCTTCATAATCCCATACACGTGGCCATTTCTCACTAGCTGGTTTACAAAAACAGCACTGAGGACAGAAGTGAGTAGAAACTTAACTATAGTTACACATAGAAAGTCTTGTTCTCAAGCAGCAGAGCAAGGTGCTAGCAACACCAAGGTCAGAAGTTTAATTCTCAGGGAACTGATCAAACTGTATGTCTCAAAAAGCACTGCAAGTTATTAATTTAAATGTAAATGTTCACACACACACACATATATATATACACACATTTTTTTTTACAGCATTCAGAATTAGTTAATTTGTTCAAGTGGATAAATTAGGGCAAATCTGCTGTTAGATGATGTCCCACTTAGAGGCAGCTGTGGCAGAACTGCTACCTTGGGATTCACATGTTTTAGGGCTTCCTGGAATAGATGTCCCGCCTCTGTGCTCTCCAGATGAACCAATGTCTGGAGGCTGAAGCTCCACATCTCCACCGATTGGCTGAATCGCTGGGTGGCTGCGATGGCGATCTGGGTAGCAGATACTGTATCCCCTGACGACAACAGGACCTGTAGCTGTTTTTTTTGGAGGCGATAGTGACCTATATTACTACCACAGCACCATTTTACTCAAGTGCTGCATAAGGTGTGTAAGGAGGAGATTTTTGCAATAACAGTGAACATTACCCAGTTCTTGTAGAATGTCTCTTGCAAAAGCTTGGTGTCATGAGCACTCTGTAAGACTCTGAGTAATCGTTCCTTTCTCTGAAAATGTGAACAGTAAAACACTATGTCAACCTGACTTAAGATTAGAATCACCCAGAAATCAATAAAATCAACAAATACCAAAACACTTCTTTATAGCAGTCAGATCATTTTCAGACAAATTTCAGACTTTTCATTGATAACCTGTAATTTAAACAGGTATCAATAAACTATTTGTAACACTTTATAATAACTACACGCTATGAATCATTAGTTTAGCATTAGTAAATAGTTAGTTCATCCTTTATA
This sequence comes from Enteromius treurensis, assembly GCA_032275025.1. Classification (NCBI taxonomy): domain Eukaryota; kingdom Metazoa; phylum Chordata; class Actinopteri; order Cypriniformes; family Cyprinidae; genus Enteromius; species Enteromius treurensis. Next base: position 7,928,382 of record JAUCMU010000104.1, read on the forward strand.
AAGCATTGTTCCAACATTAATAGTCATTAATAAGCAGTTTATAAATACAGTTAGAAATGCCTTGTTCTTGGTTTATAAGCATATCTAAATGTACAAAGGAGATTTAAAGGGTGAGATATCTTCCAAACAGAAAAAAATAAACAACACAGAGGGATGCAGAACTATTCATTTCAAGATGCAAAAAAAACCTTACTTTTTTTTTCTATGAAATTGAAGGTTTGTTTTTCATTTATCAAGTGTACAGTCGTAAGATTGCATTTTTTACACCTTTAAAAAATATTTCTGTGTTCTGTATCCCTTCTGTGTTGTGTTTGTTTAACTTTTCTGTTTGGAAGATAAATGGGCCTTTACATCTGCATTATAAATGCTTTACAAGGTATAAATAGTCCTCACTTTAGATGAGCTCACAAAAACAGATGTCTGGCATGTACTAAATGGTTTAGAACTACCTGACTTAATACATGTTCCTGCTGTAATTCATGATTAAGGCATTTATTAACACACTGAACAACTATTATCACGTGTCTAAATAATAAGATTTCTTTATGTAAATTGAAATCATTTACTCAGACTTTCTAAATAATCTTATTAAACACTGACAACTCCTAAAGAATTGGTTTATAAATAACGTAATAAAAAAAAAAAATGATAAACTGATCATTAAAAAAGTATGAAAATACAATCATTTAACATTATATATATGCTCAAGAACAAGGCGTTTATAGATGCACTTCTAAACTGTTTACTAATGCATAATAAATGTTGGAACAATGGTTTATAAACGATGAAGTCTAATCAATCATAGTGTGTAGTTATTATAAAGTGTTACTAAACTGTTTAAAAATGTATAAAATAAAACTTAAGATGAGACACAGATTTCAATATTAATGGGTGAGATCTTTTAGCATTGGCTATTGTTTAGCCTAACGATGTACACAATTGTTAAAAATAACTAATGTCTTTAATAACTTATGCCTTTAATTTGTAGGGTTATAAAATGTGCTTAAATTATACATAAGCTTTCCATTGATGTATGGTTTGTTAGAATAAGACCATATTTGTCTGAGATACAACCATTTAAATACCTGGAATCTGAGGTTGCATATTAATAAAAAGTAATAGAAATATATACATTAAAAAACATTACAAAATATCTTCACGGAACATGATCTTTCCTTATTATTCTAATGATTTTTGGCATATAAGAAAAATCAGTTTTGACATGCAGTGTATTTTTGGCCACTGTAACAAATTATCCCCAGCGACCTAAGACCTAATGTTTTGCGGTCCAGGGTCACATAAGGTTTAATATAAGAAATCAAACTTTACAAATATAGTAAATACTGCTGTGCTATTCTGATCAAGAATATCACAAATCCTACAGTTTTTTTTACCTTTTCCTTGAGTTCAGTGACGTTTGTCTTCCTCTTATATCTCTCAAGACAGAATGTGACATAACATGTCCACATGGCCTCTAGAAAAAAGAAGTTACACGTGAGTAGACAAATAAAGCCAAGACAAATCGCTCATTCAAGCTTGGTATTCTCAAATGCAAATACTGAACATGTATTTGCATCATGATACCTGTATTAAGGCTCTTCAGTGCCTCCTCATAAACGAAACAACAGCGTTCTTCTCTACGATCTGTATCAGAAGCTCTTCCTTTTGCAGACTGGAGCTCCGGGGCCCCAGCAGCATCCAGCTCCCTCTTAGCCATGAAATCCCACATCATGCAGTCATCAACATACTGAGTCTGCAGACTGAATACAAATATTACACAAACTTTTCATGTCTTCCTGTAAACGTATTTTTGGTTCCAACTTTCAATATTGGTTTCAGGGTTGATCTGTTCATTAATACTAGCTCCTACAGCATTTTAACTGCTGATTATTCAACAAAGAATGACAAATAAGTCAATTAAGGTGATTACCTAAGAACTAAGAAAAAATAAATAAATGCGTCTACTTAAATCCCCCAATCTCAGAAATGGTAAGCAAAAGGGAAGAAAACAAAAAACTCTTTACTCCTGCAGGATGATGTCCTGTAGCTCCTTTGTGAAGTCAAAGATGGCAGCAATCTGTAGCAGTGACAAGATGAACTCAGACCCTGATAAGACAAGACAATAAATGTACAGCAGTGAGCATTTACAACCTGCTGAGTTGAATAGTTCTGTGGAAATGTAACTGACCTTTAATTTTTTGTGCAGCATCTCTGTATACCACCTCAGCAAGTTTTCCACTCAAGATTTCAGAAGAAAAAGTATATTCCCCCTAAATTGAGAAAACATTTGTTACACTTGCGTTTTAATTAGCCGAAAATAGAAAGGACTCAGATCTACAACGATAAAAATACCACATCTATTTTAGCTTCTTCCAACTCCTGCTGCTGTTTCCTCAGTTTCTCAGCATGCATGAGCTCCATCCGGAAATACTGTGCACAAACACAAATGAACAGTTTTATTACATGAACAACAGAGTGGACTGTTTATAATTGAATGTTTTATTAGTTGTTTCGGGCAAACGAAAAGAGAAGCTAGTATCTTCTCACCTCCTGATAGACTTTCTTATTCACAGGATGAAACCGCAGGGCACGGAGGAAGAGATGCCGTGCGCTCTCTGACGAGTTCCTGTCCTCCATCTCACACTTAGCAGCCATTATCCACAAAGCTGCCAGCATTATTGAAAATATTAAAATTTCTTACACCTCTAAAGTAAATGACTACGAACGCTATATAGAACAATAAATATTTTAGACAAGCCAACTAAAAATGACTCTTCTTTGAATAAAAGCTCACCTGGTTTGTCAGGATGGATAGCTAACATAGACGACAAAACCTTGCTGAGCTGAGACTTTGTGCCCTAATTAAAAAAAAAAGATAGGAAACAGAATTATATAACTGATCATCAATCATAACACAACACTACAGATATGTTTGTTTTTAATTCATGTTTAATAACAAAATCACATACCCATTTCTTATTAAAGGCAACCTGAGAAAGCCAGAGCTGCACATCTTCCTACAGAAAAGCATTGATTTAAATCAAGTTATATACTGTATATCAATTTACAACATCTAAAGTAAGATTTTTTTTTTTCATATTGACCAACCTGCCATTTTGTTGTGGCCCTTCTGAAAACATGGTTTATGCGATGAATGATGGGATACTCAATTTCCTCCCGTTTAAAATGGTAACCAATTCTCTGTAACGTTACACACAACAGTTCAGTTAGGGTGCATACGGCCTATTTACATTTACCATTTCACGATGCCACAATTTTTTACTAAATATTTTCCACAAGTAAATACACCAAAGCTCTACTCACTGCTCGTCTCTTCTTGATAAGCTCCAGGACGTTTATTTCATACTGATGAAAATCAGAAACAAACAAATTAACAAATTAAATGGCACATATTAAGTTGTTTGGGCCTTAAAATGTCATTTGAAAAACCCAACCTATCACGTTCCAGGAAACCAAAATTTGTACTGATGATTTGAGTGCAAGACAAACATACTGTGTGTTAAACAGATTGTGTCGTCAATACAGACCTGTATGTATGTAATAAATTCGTCTTTGCTCTGAACTGTTCGGTGAAGCTTGTATTCAAGAGCAGTAGATCTTTTCAACATAGACCTGAAACAGATGTTTTAATTGAGGAAACCGTTTCATAGTAGAAGAACTTGTTTCTATTTGTTGTGTTTGTGTGCACTGTGATACTCACTTAACTTCTTTATTGGTGAATAAACCGACCCTTTCCAACTGTTCAAGCGCTGGTATTCTGTCCTCTAATCGCTGTTGCACAATGTCTGCCATTTCTACGGTTTTTGAGGTAAATCTTCAAATTTCTTCAGGCTTAGCAAAGTAACGAAAGCTGACTTGCTTCACATCCCTACACACGTGGGGACGGGAAGTTGTCATGTGCTCTACATCCGGTTGCTCACCAGAAAATTTCTCCGATGGGAATTCTGTACTCGATTGATGGATCCTTGATATGTGTTGCTATAGTCTATACCTGTTTGTTTTAGCGAAATATCACAATTGAGATCATTAATAATTAATGTTAGGCAAGTTTTATTGAATCACTTTGTGGAGTGACGAGGGCCAAATTTTCACTCTATCATTCGTTTGAAATGTAGACCAAAAACACAGTATTTCGGATTATACTTTTATTAGATAAATAACTAAACAGCTCGCGATTTGCGTTTTTCTTCCCCGCGTTCTCTCTCTTCTCAGAACCAAAACATTCTTGGCGGCAATTTGTCTCCTCTACCAATCTTAATCTCGCGTCTATCAAGGTGCGTCAGGCCAATAGAAAACCTCGATGTCACCAGAAGTCGTTTCCGATTGGTTGCCACATTATCATGGGCGGGTTCTCACTGCACTTTCCTGAAGGGCTCGGGCGATGCAGTAGAACCGACGTTTATCACTTGATAGGATTTTCCCATCCAAAATAAACGCAATTTCGGTTACAGATAACAGATAGTTATTTACCAAGTCGTTTATATAATCCGGTACGTAAACAGCTGCCTGTATGGATGGATAACCCGGTGCCGTTTAACTGTCTTTTCGTCGCTGTGAAGGACCGCAAACTAACGTGCTAATTTTCATCTGTTGAGGATCAGTGACCAGACGGAGGACACACACCAAGAACATATTTATGATTCATATGATTTATTCATATGAGTCATATTAAAACATGTACAAGTCACAGAGACTGGTGACCATCAATATCTGATGTTTAGTTGATGTTAGAGAGCTGGTTAAAGGAGCGAGGGCAGCTGTCTGTCATTAATGTGAAGATATTTATTTCGCCCAGTGTTGTGAAGTTTTGGATAGTTGTTAGTTTACGATGGCTCCTCAGAAATGCTCGGCTCAGGTGATGAACTGTAAAGCCAATGGTGCTATATACCCATCCTCTGGCGTGAGCTCCATAAAGAAGCCTAAGATGGAGCAGCTGCAGGCCGACCATGAGCTCTTCCTGCAGGCCTTTGAAAGTGAGTTTATATCTGTCTTAAATTAAAACACAATTGCAACACTATTATATATATCTTTTGGCCTTTGGGAAAGTATATTAACCACTGTTCTCTGGTCTGCTACTACTGCCATTAGATATGTGGAGTCCATGGTTTTAGCTTTGTAAAATCTTGTGGCTGTTTTCTAACACGATGCTGTTTTTTTATTACTAAGTAATAACTAATTCTGCAGACAGTTACTGTTTATTGTACATGAAGGGCTTAAAAGCAACATGCAAAGTTGTTTTTGTTAATACTTCTGTATTTTCTGTTTAGAGCCTACTCAAATATACAGATTCCTACGAACAAGGAACCTAATAGCCGTATGTATACCTTTTGTAGATGATTCATGAGGCTTAACATTTAATTTATATTGAAGTCAGGTCTGTTTCTACTTGGCTTTATTCAATTTTCTTGCTCTTTTACAGCCAATATTACTTCATAGGACCCTCACCTTTATGTCTCATAGAAACTCTCGAACAAATGCCAAAAGGTAGGTAGCTTCTCTATGTTCTAATAATTATCTGAATATCTGCTTTGTAGGTCTGTAAAATGATTGATCGCATTCAAAATAAAAGTTAATGATTACATACTATATGTGTGTGCACTGTATTTAATATGTGTATATATAAAATACTTGTACTGACAATGATTGATCACAATCACATCCAAAACAAAAGTTTTTGTTTACATAATATTTGTGTGGATACTGTGTATTTTTATTACGTTTATATAAATGTATACACATGAATACATATATTTAAGATAAAAGGTTATGCTTATATAGAAAATATATGTATACATACAATAAATTCTATGGAAATAAATATATTTGTAAAATGTATCTTTACATGTATATAATAAATATACACAGTACACGTATATATGCAAAAACCTATATTTTAGATGCGATTAATCATTGCCTGGCACTGATAAATACACATGCATGTATATATTAGGGGAAAATGTTATAGATGTATGTATAAAAGATTTATATTTTTATATAGCTTATGCTATATACAAGTATAAGTAAATTATACTAGTTTTTTATGAGTAAAAAAGTATAATTAAACAGTATAATCCCATTCATATTTACAATTTTGAGCACTCCAGGGTGATTATGGACATTATCCAGGCATGGTTTCTTGTTTCACAGAAATGTATATAGGAGGGAAAACAAAGCACAAATTTCCTTAATCAACAACACAATTAGAAACCAATTAATATATTTATGATGTGTAGCAAAAGATAATTGAGTGTCACAAATTAGTGAAGTGGCTTTAGGAAAAGAGCTAGAGCAGTGAAAGTTACCATTTCCACCATCAGGGAAATAATTAAGAATTTCCAATCAACATAAAATGTTACAGCTGCCTGGAAGAGGTCTCAGGTAGGGTTGCAAAGGGGCAGAAATTTTCCGGAATCTTTGTCTGGGACATTTTGGAAATACTCAGAATTTGAAACTTACCAGGAATTTTAGGAATTTTTGGGAATTCATTTAATATTTTGGGAAATTTATAAAATGGTATCATATACAAACATAAACATTTAGTTTCATCATTGTTAATAAATAGGCATATTAGTATGGTTTCTGAAAAACCATTTGACGCTGGAGATTGGAGTAATGATGTTCAAAATGATGTTAAAGTATGCACCTTTTTGTTCAATGTGGAAGTAAGTCTATGGGTGAGTTTTCCGATTCGTTATACCCTATAGGTAAATAATGAGGAGAACAACAATGGTAAAATTGTTTGCACTTCAAACCAGTGTGTTCATAATTAAGACAACAGTAAAATAATATAAGACACACTGATTTTCAATATGAACAGCTAAATGAATATTTACCAAGATGTACATTTTGATATTTTGTGCATATGATTTAAGAAATGGTCTGTAGGGGGCGTAGCCTTGATAACCAAGCAGTGTGCTGTGTGCATGGGATTGAGCAATTTTTTGTTTTTGCATTAAATCTAGTTTTAACCAAGATTATGCTGCAAGAGTTTTTTGTTAGCTACATTTCAATTCTTAGTTCCTGCAATTTTGCTAGTTTCCAGTTTATTCTAATTAGTTCCCATGGAAAGTTTTCAGTCTTGACAATTCCTGGAATTTTGCAACCCTAGTCTCAGTCTTAGAAAACCAATATAGTCAAACAGCCCCTACATGAGCATATGTTGTTCAGGAGGGTTTAAGAAAACTTCTCACTCACTCATCCGAAAACGATCTCCAGCATGTTCAGTTGTCAGACTGGACTGGAACTACAAATGGGACTTGCTTCTATGATCAGATGAAACAAAAAAATGAACTTTTTATCAGCAATCACTCAAGATGGGTTTGGTGAACACAGGGGAAAAAAGTAATCCATGTGTACAATGAAGTATACTCCTGTGTTTTTGATGTTGTGGACCTATATTTCTGCTGGTGGTCCTGGACATCTTGTTTAGACACATGGCATCATGGATTCTATCAAATACCAACAGATAAAAAAATCTAAAACTGACTGACTCTGCTAGAAATCTTATAATGGGCCATGGTTGGGTCTTCCACTGGGATAATAATCCAAACACAAACATCAAAATAAACACAAGAATTAGTCACTGTGCACAAAATTAAGCTTTTGCCATGGCTGTCCAAGTCCTCTGACCTGAACCCTGCAGAAAATGAGTGAGGTGAACTAAAGAGGAGTGCTGTCATTAAATTAATCGTGCTTAGTCGCATCCGAAATAAAGTTTTGTTTACATAATATACATGTATATAAAAATACACACATTTACAGTATATGTTTTCAGAATATTTACAAACGCATGTATTTGCATATTAATATTTATATTGTATATAAATATATTTTTCTGATATATATACATAACATAAACACACACAAAAATATAAACATAAAGTTTTATTTTGAATGCAATTAATTGTTTTGCAGGCTTGCTGCTTTGCATTGCTTTTCTTACAGCATATTTATTGAATACATTTATTGGCCTTTTTTTTCAGGAAAACATTTAAAGTGGATGATTTGATGTCCAATGTGGAGAGAATGAAAGGGGAGCCCGACTCTCAGAGGTACTGGTCTTCTACAGATGTTTTATGCTGTTGTTTTACACAGATATGAGCCTAAATGTTGGAATACAAAACTTTCAACATCTTAACAATAGGCGTCATAGGCTTGCTGAAAAAAAACTGCCTTTATACACTAAAAATACTGAGGATCATTCACCAACAGACTTTCAGGTTGTTCCTGAGTCCCAGCTCATACTGATGCAGAAATATGCGCCTCGTTACTAGGACATAAGAATTAATAAAAACACTATTGTCATAAAATCATCTCAAAACATTAACATGTCTGAAACTCAAAGGTTGCATTTCAGTGTAAACAGACCAAAACTGAGACTTTTGTAAACGATGGCATGGCTGTCCACATTCTCTCAGTGTATCGTTGACGACAGGGTAAAAAGTAACATCATGCACATTGTTGTACCCATAGATATAGATGGGTAGATTCCCCATTTGACAGCGTTTTGATCCAAGATCTAAATAATTGTGACTCTACCTATACATATTTATGGTTGGACCTGCATGAATTGTCATGTGACATGCATTTTAGGATGTGTTATGTAGATGGAGATTGTTTTTGAAACCCAGTGGAAACTAGGATTATTTTCATACTACATTGGTGTTTTATATTAAAATGTAAATGGGAACCATCTAAAGTCTAATGCTAAAAACATCTGTGGTCTTATAATATGCAACTTCTGTGCAATCTGTCCACTCTTAATGCCCAAAATTTGCAGAGTGGTTCTGATTTTTGACAACTAGTGTTGACTCTTCCAGTCAGCAAAGTGGGGTAAAAATCTGACCAAAAGTTGTGTAGTGTATTGAGTATCTTGATTGAGATGGTATTAGTCTGCTGTTTTCAGAAAGACTGAGTAGTTTTTATTGGTGTCACAGGAAAATGTTATAGGATCATTTGGTTCCAAATGGTGATTTTTAGTTATGTATTGTTTGTTATTTCAGTTTGACTTCACATCTACAACTGACATTTACTGGATTTTTTCACAAAAATGGTGAGTCTAAATTTGCCTAAAATGTACCAGTCCATCTGAATTGTCATATTAATGTACAACCATTAGTTTAGGATTCTGATATTATGTTGTTCTTTAACCAGACAATCCATGTCAAAACTCAGAAAATGATCAAAACTCAGTTTCACTTGAGGTGCTACTTGTCAAAGTCTGTCACAAAAAGCGTAAGGTAAGCTTTTCTTAATGTTATATTATAAGAATGTGGTGTTTTGGGTTTGTAAGGACTTGTGGGTAAGTAAATGTTCATATTTGAGTGACGTATCCCTTAAAACATAAGAGTGAAGAAAAAAATGTAATTATGCCTCTCATTTTTGTTATGATGGTCATTTTGGTCCCTTAGGATGTCAGCTGCCCTATAAAGCAAGTGCCTACGGGGAAAAAGCAGGTGCCTTTGAACCCGGATCTCAGCCAAACCAAGTCTGGTGCCTTCCCTTCCCTGCTGGTGTCCAGCAATGAGTTTGAGCCAAGTAACAGTCACATGGTCAAATCCTATTCTCTACTCTTCAGGGTGTCTCATACAGGCAAAAGAGACCCCAACGGTTTCATCAGCTGTGAGACAGATGAGAATATTGGTGAGTGGCAGTGTGTGTACACAGTGTGTGATATCTGTAAAAAAAGTGTTGAATGCTGTGTAAAGGCTCTGCACACTTCACCCTCATTTGTTTTATGGCTTTAGTGTATTAGGTTTAAGAGAGATCACTCATAAATGAAAATGGTGTCATCATTTACTCATTCTTATGTTTTTCCACACCTGTATGACTGTCTTCTGTGGAACAGAAAAGAAGATATTTTGGTACACACAATGAAAGTCGGTGGGCTCTGGTGTTCTTTGGACCCCACTGACTTTAATTCTGAGCACATAAATGTTATGTTAAAATATTGGGTTCCACAGAGTAAAGAACGCTATACAGGTTGGAACAACATGGGTGACAAAGCAAAGACAGCATTTGAATTCTTGGGTGAGCTAGCCCTTTAATTTCCATATACCAAGGAGGTGGATGACACTTTAAGAAGTATCATGTTTTTTCAGAAAATCTGATGGTGAGTGACTGACTGAAATCGAACCTTTTCTGTCGTCTGTCCATGATGATGTGAAGAACAATTAAAGTCAGCACCCTACATTTTCAAATATAGTCAATACAGTTATTTGAGCACTGCCTTCTGCAGTTATTGTAGCCTCAGCCTCACAAATGCTAGATGGAACAAAATAGTCCTCATGCTTTTATTTATAGATGTAAAAGAGGAACTCCCATCCAGAAAGAAGAGAAACATATCCCACAGAGGTGACGGAGAGATCCCAGAAACATTTGTTGCTCAGATGACTGTTTTTGATAAAAACAGGTTGGTACTAGCAGTGTTTTCAAAAGGCTTTATTTTACATAGAACTACCAAAATAAATTCCTTGTGTGATGAAAAACTGCACGATATAGCTGTATAATGATTGTCCTTTAGACGGCTACAGCTACTGGATGGAGAGTATGAGGTTTCCATGCAACAGATAGAAGACTGTCCAGTCAGCAAGAAGAGGGCCACATGGGAGACCATACTGGATGGAAAGGTTGGTTATCTCTGGAGGAAATAACCTGCTGGATTTAAAGTTCTAAACAAAACCAGTGGGGTGTTGCTTGACAGTCAAATCTTGTCATATAAAAAATATATCTTAACTGCTTTCAGAAATAAAGCCCCCCCCCCCCAAAAAAAATTCTACTAGATGTATGATTTCATTCAGACACAGACTGCAACTGTTGATTCTTGTATTTTGAAGAGGCTGCCCCCATTTGAGACCTTCTCTCAGGGACCCACTTTGCAGTTCACGCTTCGCTGGACAGGTGACCCCAGTGACCCTTCAATAGCCCCTGTGGCCAAACCTCTCTCCACCCGCAGTTCTGACACCAGCACCACAGAGAGCAGACCTAGCACTCTCCGAACTGCACATGTTGGTAAGGAAGCAAACAAATGGCGCTTTTCCACTACACAGTACCAGCTCGCCTCGGCTCGACTCGGCTCAGCTCGGCTCGACTCGGCTCTGTTTGGTTTTCCACTGGGTAAAAGTTGTACCTGTACCTCCACAATAGTACCTGGTTGTCATAGCGACGCTGCAGGAATCTGCCGTGACGTAATCTTCTACGCGACACACACAGGACAATGGAGAAAATCGAGTGCATGTTGTTTATGATCCTCGGGATGTGGCT
>JAUCMU010000104.1:7939764-7964342 GCA_032275025.1 Enteromius treurensis
CCTCAGCTCGCTTGGAACCTCGCCGGAGGTGGTACGAAAAAAAAGTACCTGGAAGCCGGTACAGGTACAACTTTTACGCAGTGGAAAACCAAACAGAGTCGAGTCGAGCCGAGGCGAGCTGGTACTGTGTAAAAGTTTGTTATCATGGCCTGTTTTTTTCTGTTTAGTTTTTGTGAGGTATCTTGTTCCATAATATCTGATCGAAATGTTTTTTGTGACAGACCTGTAAAGGTAAGTATAGGCATTTAACATTTTATTCTCTCAGTGGCAAAGGATTCAGTGTGCACCAGCATGCAGACCAGGACAGAGCAGTCCCCCTGTGAACCCAGACAAAAACTACGAATCTTTTATCAGGTAAGAATTATGAACTCTTTATTATAGTACGTTTATGTATATTGCCCTGTTCAAAGCCCCTTGTATAGTAGGTTGACTAAAGAACCATCTGCAAAGTAAAATCAAATCTCAAGAACTTTATGCAACATGGTATTTCTGTTCATCCACAGTTTCTGTACAACAATAATACTCGTCAGCAGACAGAGGCCAGAGATGACTTGAACTGTCCCTGGTGCACGCTTAACTGCCGGAAACTGTACAGCCTGCTGAAACACCTCAAACTCTCGCACAGTAGATTCATCTTTAACTATGTGGTGAGCACAATAGGACAAATTCATTAATCTCTTGTTTAATTTCAAAAGTGAAACGGAATCGAATTATTAGGTAAAAAATGTTTATGTAGTTAGATGCAGGGCTGGGTGGTATGATGCTATATATGTTGGTAATGTGTGTTTATAGTTAGAGATTTGAATGTATCTTGGTATGTAAATATATCTGTATGTAGTATTTTAAGTTATTGATGCATTAGCAAGATGCATGAATGAGAAAAAAAGTGTAAGAAGTGAAGCTGTAAACAATGAAAGAATTACAAGTGACTTTATCTTGAATGCTGTTTTCCAGCCTCATCCTAAAGGTGCTCGGATAGATGTGTCTATAAATGAGTGCTATGACGGCTCATATGTTGGAAATCCGCAAGACATCCATAGCCAGCCTGGCTTTGCCTTTAGCCGCAACGGCCCTGTTAAGAGGACAGCGGTCACCCACATACTTGTTTGTCGGTATGAAACGGGTCTCAATGGGTTCAGGGGAAGATGTTGTTGTTATTATTCTGGTATTTTAGTTTTATGTTTGAAACCAACATTAATAATGAATGATCAGTTATTAATTATTATTATTATTTTTTAATTAAACCTGTTTGGCAGGAACTATTTAAAATAAGCTCAATTGTTTTTTAAACTGAGCTTTTCCCAGTTTTGACGTCAAAATATATACAGGGATACACATATTGAATAAGCTGCCAGAATGTCTGTAAAGGTTTTAATGTAGGAAAAAAAAAATCAGTGTAATGTGCCAAAGTCTGCAAATTTTGTTTTTCTTAAACCATTAATGGTCTGGTTTCACAGACTGGGCTTATACTAAGCCAGGAGAAGGCCGTAGTTCAAAATACTGATGTGCACGATACTGAGACAAAACAAAGGCCCTGATATATTTTAAGATCAGTCAGTGCAAGTTTCTTTCAGTTGAAACGTACTTAACTGAAGTACTCGCTTACATTTTAGTTTGGTGCTAGGCTTAAGCCTTGTCTGTGAAACCCGGGGTATGAGTTTTACTTGATAAAAAAAAAACCATTGCTCAGGCATTTACATGACTTTGATTTTTGTTGGCATTAGGCCTGTCATGAGAACAAGTTTTTGTTGTGCAATTTATTGCCCCATAAATAATTGCGATAAGCGATATTATTGCCATTTTAAGACCATTTTATGCCACTGAATGTACAATCAAAAGATAACAGCATAATAATGCAGGCCTACACACTTTCAATTGACATTAAATATTTATTTTTTAAATATTTAGATCATGGAAATTAAGTATCAAAATATTAGATACCTTAAAAAACTTAAATATTCAATACACATTTTCTAACAAGCCGAAAATACAACTGCACAATGAACTTTTATAGAGATTTTTCCCTTTTGTGCAAAAAGGTGCACACTATTGCTGAAAAACACAATCCCTATTTAGCAGTCTCAGTATGCACAATTTCACAGATCCCTAAACAAGGCCATATTTGCAGATTAAGTTTTGTAACAAGTTGAACTAGCATCTCATGACTTCACCACATTATGTAAGAAAAGCTGCAAAAGACATAGGCACAGGTGTAATACAAAAAAACATATTTTATGTTATTGTGTTTTTTTTTTTAAATAATTTCTTTTTAATGTAAATATATTGCATCAACAAAAATGATTGAGGTCATGAACATATATTGAGCGATAAGTCAATATATTGATTATTGCGACAGGCCTAGTTGGCATAATAAGCATAAGCATTTTGCATCAGTCATCCAGAACCCTTTACAGACAAAATTATGTGTGCTGCATGATAAATGCAGAATTCTCCTGTTTTACATATGGCTGTGATGCAAGAAATGTTAACCACTGATTTTCCTTAATCCTTCACTTTCTTTTAGGCCAAAGCGAATCAAGCCAAGTCTGTCTGAGTTTTTAGAATCAGAGGAGGGTGAGCCAGAGCAGCAGCGTACTTATGTGAGCGGACTTAATCGTCTGTATTTCCATAGTGACCGCTGCATGCCCCTCCGTCCACAGGAGATGGAGGTGGACAGTGAGGATGAGCGGGATCCAGAGTGGCTCAGAGAAAAGACCACCACGGTTAGTCGACTGGTCAACCAAGTACAGTTTTCAAAAAAATTTAAATTATATTTGCATTTGAATTGAACAGTTTATGCTCTTTTACATATTATGAGTCTTACTGAAAATATTCAGATCATGCTACATGATTGGTATGTTTTATTTTGCCTGAAGCAAATTGAAGAATTCACGGATGTGAATGAAGGAGAAAAGGAAGTAATGAAGTTGTGGAATCTTCACGTTATGAAGAATGGGTAAAAATTTATTCATATTGTCTTACTTTTCCTTATGTTAACTGTATTTTTAGATCATAGACTTAAGAACATCACCAATGCTGGCTGTTTTTTTTCTAACTGTCCTCTCTCCAGATTCATTGCTGATAATCAGATGAGTCAGGCAAGCATGCTGTTTGTGGAGAATTATGGACCATACATCATCCGCAGGAATCTGTGTCGAAACTTTCTGCTTCACCTGGTAAATCTGCATGACTTCAATCTGGTCACCATAGCAACCATTGACCGAGCCATGGCCCGTATGAAGGAGATAGAGGATTCACTTCCTGAACAAGAGGAGGGGCAGGAGTCCTTAGATGCCACTTGCAATGGTCATGCTTTGTCTTTGGGTGTTTCACTACATGGTAAACGCACCAAAAGTTGAGTATCAGACTGACAACTGTTGGTTTTACAAGACAAATTATGAACATAATAAACAAGATCTAGTTTGAACTCAAATTCTCCATACTTATCCTATGGAATCATCACTCTCAATCAACCCATATACCCATTTATTAATAAGGAGCCCATTTGAGACTTGAGTGAGTTAGCTGCTGGTATTACAGACGGATGCAAGTTCTGTGGACTGAGCTGATGCAATTTTTCAACGTTTCCAGTGTAGTTTGTCATACTTGTGAACCAGTATCATTTCAGCAGTCATGTTTAGTATAAACTTTAGTTTGTTTGTTTTTTTCTTCTTCTGAAAACCATTATTTGATGAAGTGAGTTAATGTAGAATTGACATTTTCTGTATACCTTTTATGATTTTGTTTAACCACTGTGGGTTTAGTGATTATTTAGCACATGTGTTACTACTTATTCAGTGGCTGTAGACTCAGAATTGTTGATATGGACACTAAGTTGATATTCAGGTTTGTTGTTCAAGTTGGATTTGAAAGCTCCGCCCCCTTTTTTATACACCACATACTCTTTTTACCTGTTTTAGATTGGACCAATCATTATATATGTTGCAGTCTGTTATCAGCTCCTTGCTTCACGTGGAGTTTGAAGATCCTTCCATTATAGAATGGAATCTTCCCTGTGTATATTTTTTTTATGCGTTCTCTTGTTAATTAGCAATATAAATGCACATTCATGAAAGGAGAACTGCCAATGTTTGAGCCACTAGAAGTCCTTTTTTCATAAATCATTGTAAACCAACCTAATTATGCCATTGAAAGTGAGGATCTAGAACAGTTTTCAATCCAATGTAGCTGATGTCAAACCTTTGTTAATACTGGGTATGTGGTTATATAATAGTTTGTTGCTATTACAAGGTGCAGATGTTGTATATGCCAAAGTATATCAGATACAGCGTCCTTTCTCCTTCGATTTGTTTCCTCTGCAAAATGCACAAGTTTGGTGTACACAAGAAAACTATTTACAAATTAAAGATGTGTAAATGCTTGGTTTAAATGGATTTAAATTGTGCTTAAAATGCTATTGGGGTACATTTTCGAAGTTACAATGTTTTATAAATCATTTTGATTTCACATGAATTACAAAACACTTTTAGGAAACAAATGTTTAGAATGCTAGAGCAACGACCTTTATTTCATTTTTTTTGTTTTGTTTGATAATCTGCATTTAACTTGAAGTGGGTTTTTCTCCCACTGATTTGACGGGTGTAAAGCGAGAAGCCACGCCCCCGCAACAGTCATATCCAATAGGCAGAGTCAACGTCATACAGGAGAAAGAATCGAAGTGGATGAGGCAACTCAAGAGCAAACCCTTCTGCTAGGCGCGAGATTAGATCGACAGAGTGCTAACGTTACAACAAATCTTTATAAATCTGGTGCAATAAAACAAGGCACAAAAACGCGTACTGTGTTCTTTGTTAATGTGGGTTCATGTCAAAAACCAGAAATGCCAACCGGGAGCAATTAAATTTCAAGTACTGCCGACTGCTGTTTGCGGCAGCGTTTATTTTAGAAATTGAATGTAACTGGCAAAATGGAGACAACATTTTTTCTACTTCAGCATCCAAGAATGAAGAAATCTTCCAGAAGTGCCTTTTATGCGGAGAGCCTACTAGAGACGGACAGCAAACCCAAAACGCAGGTGCATCCGAAACACAACAGACTAAAACGAGCAAAAACACTAAAAAGAGCGGAGAATTTTACTGGGTGTGGAAACAATCCCACCCATGAAACTGACACCACCGAGTCCAGGTCCAGGTGTGATGATAAATTGAATAACAGTACAGAAAAACTATTTACAGATGCTGCAATGACTACTGGCGATAAAGACAATTCAGTTCCTTCTCCTACATCACGAGATCTTTCCACAGGAAGCGTAAGAAAGGAAGGACATCATTCTCAAACGGTTCAAAAAGTTTCTCAAGTGCAAAAGGATGGATATATAAAACAAAGTAAACTGACAATAAAGAGGATGAGCAGCAAAATGAGTGTCCAGTTCGTCCCCGTTCCTGCAGAAAGAGAACGTGGATCAAGTGGCAAAAGCTTAAAAGACATTTATCATTTTAGAGCTGATAAAGATGTGTTGTCCAGCTGTTTAGGAATAAACACCAGTGACAAGGGCCTTTTGTTACATCAGCCAGGACAAATCCCAGAGAGCACGAAACATGGTACTGGCCAAGCCTTGACTATCATCGGTCATCCGGCTACTCAGCACAGCTGTAGTGAACCAACCAATGTCAAACCGCTCAGAGAAATGGTGGGTTTGTTTAAAGCTATTTTGCTAATATATGCTGGAGGCAAGAATCAACTACTATATATTTGTTCATCATTTTGAGTGTAGCTTTTTAAAACTTATTGTTATCAGAAATATATATATACAAATTTGTCATTTTGAAATAGTTTTAAAAGCAGTTTTAAAATGGCTTTTAAGTAAGTGACTTTTAGTAAATGTGAGTCACCCATGTTATTCAGATAGATGACATTCTATCATTTGAGTTCTCAACCAGGGGGCCGGGGTCCAAATAGGGGCCTCAAGGGGGTTTTATCTAATTATTAAATGTAATTATTAATATATTAAAATCCTAAAAATTAACACTTAATAAAATGTAAAAGTGTGTATTGTTTTTTGGTAAGGAACATATAGTTCTGGAATGCAGCACATAACTTGTAGAATACAGAGATTAATTGTGGTTCATTGATTTCATATATTTAATCTAAATATTGTACATTTGAGTCAAAAGGGTTGAGAACCGTTTTGGAATTTTATTTATCACAATAATTGTGATAATAAATGGTGTATGCAAAACAACATACATATATGATACATTGATATTGCTGATTATTTTGTGCAGTAGAGTAATTAATTGCTCAGTCTTTTGTCTTTTTTCCCCTCAGAAATCTGGATGGAGAAATGAATTAGGCAATGAAAAGAGCAGCAAGTTGCTGGAAGAGATACAGATGCTCAATTTGCAGTTTCCTGTCCACAGGTTCTTTACTCTTCTCCTGAGGAAGAGAACTGCATCTAAGGAGGATATTTCTGCTTTGGGTAGGAAAAAAACAACATGTTTTTAAGAACAAACAAGTATTCTCAACTTAACCTCTCAATATTTAAAAGAAGAGGGAACAGATGTAACTTTTTATGTTGTACCTACTCTGGGTGTAAAAAAATCCAATCCAATAAAATGTGACCAATGTGAAATAGTTGATTGTTATTCAGGGTTAATCAGAATGAATTACTGCATAGACAATTTTAGGATTTTTTTTTTCATACATGCACTTGACCTCTACATGAATTTGTCAATATTACATGAAAGATATAAAAAGATCTTGCTTGAATTTACTATAATATACATAATATATTTTGTAAAATTATTTTTTCCATGTTGAACTTCTTAGTGTGCCATTAATTTTCCGAAACAGGTGAAACTGATGATTCCAATCATCCTTCGGCTTCTGTCCAGAGAAAGAGAAAACAAGAGTTGGAGGAGCAGACATGTAACATGACATCCAAACGTCACAGGACAAACAAAGTCTGTGTTTATGCTGATAATTTGGATTTTGAACAATTTCCAAATGATTTGGCTCCCTCTCATGCAAAGTACAGAAACAGACTGAGCCGAACAAAACGTAGACAACAACAAACTACATTCTGTGCTGTAGTCACTGAACCATTGCAGAATGACCCATGGCTTGGTCATCCACAAAAAGAGGATGTTCTCTGGACAGATAAATATCAGCCTCAACAGTCTAGTGAAGTCATTGGCAATTCTGTATCAGTAGGGCAACTACACAGGTGAAGTGACACGGTATTAATGATGGTTGTTGTATAGCCTGGTAACTGAGGGGATAGTTAACCCATACACGTTTATTCTATACATTCTAAAACAGCAGTTCTCAAACTAAAATAAATAGAGAAAATCCTAAATTATACTAAAAGGGTAGCCTCTATATTGTAAGTCTTCATTCGTAATCATTAAGTTGATTAAGCCTTGAAGATTCATGAAAACTTCATTGGTTAAAAATGATGTAATCTATTAAAAACAGTCAGCTCTTAAAATTTATGGAATTCTTACATTTTGCTCAAATTTCTGCTTTGATGATCTGTTTTGTATAAAGCATCTGTTTTTGCATCTCATTTTGTTAATTTCTCTAATGGCAGCTGGTTGAAAGAATGGAAAATAAGAGCAGACACTGAGGAGAGGAAAAGACGACAAGAAGAAAGGAGGATGAAGATAGAAAATAGTAATGGTAATAAAAACTGTAACCATAACCATATAGTGTCAGTCTTTATGTTTTTTCCTTTAATTCCTAAAACTGAGAAATGTGTGTACAAATTGCTTTACCTGTAGAGTCATGGGACTGTGGTGATTTCAAAGGTGATACTGTATCCGTAGACCATGAACAGGAGCTGTGTAACACAGTGCTCATGGTTGGTCCATCAGGAGTGGGCAAAACGGCTGCTGTGTATGCCTGTGCACAAGAACTGGGATTCAAGGTCTCAGTGTAATATGTTCTTGTTATATCAATGCTATTTCAAATATTATAATAAGCAAGATCCTGACTGTCTGTTATACCAGCCGTAATTGTGTCTTCCTCTGTTTTATGGTCTCAGGTCTTTGAGGTGAATAGCTCAGTCCTGCGCTGTGGTCGTCTAATTCTCTCCCAGCTGACAGAAGCAACTCAATCTCATCAGGTGGACATTCAGAAAATGAAAACCCTCAAATCCAAAATCATTAACCAAAGCAAAATCAAATCTGATCCACCTTGTAAGTGAACTTTTTTTACGATATGAATTCTTTAATTAGTTAAAGTTGTTTTGCATAAAATGCGTACACAGATGAAAGCTAAATGGAGTCTCATGGATTCTCGCATAAAAAAACATCAGTAACATCTGTATCTTTTTTTTTCCACAGGCAAGGAAGGTCATACAAATCATCATCTAAGGAAAACTTTAGGTTCTCCTAGTATTTCCTGTCTGAGCACTAAACCACAGCCAGTAAAACTCACTCACTTTTTTAAGTTAAGTAGCAAAAAGTCTGTAGGGAAAACCTCTGATGCTCCTGAACTTTATATACATGGTAAGTGCACTAGAACTAGTTTTATAAGAACTTCAAAAATGTACTTTAATTAACAACAAAGGGCCTAGTTCAATACAGCATTTAATAGATAAAATAAGTAAACAAACTGGATAGTATAAACACAATTCTGATTATAATTATGATCATTCATCACAAAATCTAATTATAACAGCTGGCAAACTTAAACCAGATGAGCCTCTGAGATCAGTGTCTGGATTTAAGGACAATAGACAAGGTGATCAAGAATCAACATGTGCTTCTAAAGGTCCTGCTTCACTTGGACAGAGCCGAACAGTGCCCATGTCACTTATACTATTCGAGGAGGTATGAGTGACAATACGGATGCTAAAATGGATTACATAACATGTCATGATTTGATTCTTTGCTGTGTCTAATTAATATAAAAATATCAGAATTAATGAATAAATTGTCTAACTGGTTTTGCATATTTACTTTTTTTACTAGAGACGTTTTAATGTGCTTAATGTCCCCCAGGTTGATGTCATTTTCCCTGAAGATGTTGGATTTCTTGCAGCTATCAAGACTTTTATGAGCACAACCAAAAGACCAATAATTCTGACAACTAATGGTGAGCAATGCTTAACATAAAATGCACTCAAGCATTTATTTGATTGTTCAAATGTTTCTTCTTCACAGACCCATCATTTAGTGGAAGACTTAAGGGCCATTTTGATGAAATCCATTTCCAAACTCCTTCACTGGTGAGAAAAACCAATATTTGAACGCAAATATCAATGTACACCTTTTTAGGCCACATATATGGAAAACTACTGTTCACATTTTTATGACACAATTGCTATGCATTTGTTTAAATTAGCTGTTATGTGATGGCATTATCATTATTGCAGATAAATGCCTAATTATTTGAAGTAATGATACTATGTTTCATTTAAACTTAGGAAACCATCAGGAGCTATCTGCAGTGTTTGTGTGTGGTGGAGAATATGAGGACTGATCCAGAGGATGTGGCTTTTTGGCTGTGTCAGAATAAGGGAGATATCAGACAGAGTATTCTCCAGCTTCAACTCTGGGTCTGTAGTGGTGGAGGGAGCACAGAACTACAAATTCTCAAGAACATACTTAAAGTAAGCCAGGTATACATATATATTTACTAAAGCATTTACTTTAGTTTTTGCTTAAAGTGCCCCTATTATGACTTTTCAAATATGATCGTTCATGCAGTGTGTCATGTAGCTGTATGTGAACATAAACTCCAAAGTTGTGACGCCGACAGTGCACGATAAATAAAGTTATTGTCTATCAAAACAAAAGTCTGCTCACATTCACCTAAACGAGTCGTTAGCAATTTGAATCTTTTTCTGTTACGGATCCACGTCACTAAGTAACATATTTGCAATCATATCCTTCCACGTTCTACGTCGCGAACAACTTGCCCGCCCACACACAGTACAATTTCCACATGGATTACATCATGTCAAGAAGACGCTGTATCCTGTGCGAGTAATTTGTTTTATATGCCCTTCCGAAAGATGAATCTACAAAGAATGAGTGATTAACATTAATTTTTTCAACAACACCTCAGCAGAACAATCTCTTGTTCTGTTCGCATCATTTTACTGATGACTGCTTTTCCAATCTTGGGGAGTACAACATGATATTCAACAAACGCTTGGTCTTAAAAGATGGATCAGTGCCTAGTTTACGTGGACCGGCTTGCTCCTCTGAACTTCTACTTGTAAGTATGATTAATAATTGATGACTATATCTTCAAGCGATCGTTCAAAATACGTATTTGTGTACGTAACAACCCTGCACATGTCTTGGTAACTGGCTAACTTGCGTTTCTGTAATTCTGTTGTTCAGCTGTGGGTCTAATGTAGTCTAAACTTTGTGATTGATGCAGCTTGACTTTCTGTCTGTCTTATTAGTTTAAGTAATGATAAACAATGTTTAACGCAGTGGTATGCATTATACAATGCTGAAGTTCACAACGAAGAGGTGTGCCCGATTCGTTTCCGATTCAAATTGTGAGCACTTTCCAAGGTAGTCCTTGCTAACTACAGTAGTTGACGTTTTCTAAGAAAGCACCTCTAGTAATGTCAGTAAGTATAGTTTTGGTACAGGCTCTGTGGACCGCTTTAGTGGTAGACCAATATTAGCAACCTTTAAAATGGCACAATAGGGGCACTTTAAGTGTAAAATACTTGGTGTATTATCATGGCTTCATCATTTTTAAATATTTACCTACAAATTGAACTGTGCAAGATTTGTGACTTTCTTTCACAAAGATTTGTAGACATTCAATCCTATATTAGGGATGGGCAATATATTTATGCATATCTTGTCAGTAAATCCGGTTCTTTGATTAGATTTAAATCTCCATCACCTGTTTTCAAATGGAGGGGCAGATAATACACAGAGCTGTAGATCAATGACAAGCTAAACAATATCGCATTCAGTTTCGCTGGTGATTCATTTGTGATACTGAACCCGAAATTGCATAGCTTGTCTAGGAATCTACGGATCTGTGTATTAACTGCCACTAATTTGAAAACGGGTGATGGAGATTTAAACCTGTGGAATATTTTTTTATTCACATTGTGTGTGAGCTTCACAATGTGCTTAGGTTTACATCAAGCAGACCTCTAACGAACGCATACATACCAAATGGCTGGATGCAGTGGTTTATAGTTCATTCACATTTTTTAAGTTCAAGTTAAATTGTATAGGGCTGTCCACGATGCAAATTCAGTCATCTGAGCATTTTTATATTAGCAATTTCTTCACACACACTGATTTGCTTTTTTTGAAGTTTTTTGAAGCATCAACATTTCGAAACCTATTTTGTTGAATAAATTGAACTCTGAGATTATTTTCGGTCTCCATCTGAAGAAATTATGGGATGACATGAAGGTGAGCACATTTTTCTGTGAACTATACCCCTTTAAGTTGGTGGATTATGGTGGCATGCATAGGTATCAAAGTGGATGATACTTCATTCTGATAGTCTCACGGAGCTAGTTAACCACTTGCATTGATTCGTAAGCAGAAATTTATCCATGTAATCTCTCTTAAATTACAGTGTGGATCTTGGGCTGAGCTGGAAAACAGCAGGTATCTGGAGATCATGGCAGAGAAAATGGGAGCAGGTCTACTGTACTCTAACATCGAAAGTCTCTTTTCTCCTGATTTTTCATCTCAATCCTCTTATCAGCAACAGTCAGTAAATCTTGAGACGAAAGGAGAAAAGCAAATCAAAGGCTTGATGTTACAGAACCCAACAAATTTACACGAGGTTATACCAGATAGGCTCTCTACATGCAAAAGAAAAAAACACTTGTCATCTTGTGACCCAAAACTTTTCTCTAACCCACATCTTAAACGTTTCTCTTTGGATGCATCTTATAACTCCTCAGTCCCTTCAGAGCAAACAAAACATTTGGCTTCTGAAACAGATGTCCTTGGACAAGATGAATCAGTCATGCTGGTTTTTCAGCACATGGCGTGCATTGCAAAGTTTTTCGAAAACATGTCTTTTCTGGATGCTTATTTACAAAAAACATCTTTCAGAGGAGCTGATCTTTGGAATGCGGAACCTGTTGGTTGGATGGGTGCCAAATTAAAGGATGGCTTATTGGACATACCAAGAGCGGAGCAGTTCGGACAATGTTTTGAGAATTCATCACAGATATTGGCCATTGTAGAAGGTTTGGGTTTCCATCAATGTCGGACTGAACTCTCTAGGATCTGGACGGAAGCCGCAAGACTGAGGAAAGCATTGTCTTCAGAGAGATGGGAACAAATGGTTTGTGCTCTGTCTCTGCCATCTGACAAAAAAAAACTCAGAATGTGTCAATGCAAAATCTGTGAAACTAGGTGTGTATTATAAATTAATATATAGAGTTTACATGAAGCTCTAACTTCATCTGTGCGTATGTTGTACACCCTTGTTTTTTTTATTCTGACTTATTTTATAGTGGTGTCCAGAAGCGCAGTGAGATTGTATCCAATCTGATCTCCAGCAAAAAATTCCATTGTCATAGTAATAAACATGTTCTTTCCATGGACTACTTGCCCATTATGCGCACAATCTGCAGAGCTGAGAAAGTTAAAGAACGGCGCTCATTAAGGTATTTGGAAACGAAAATTACAGTAATTATTTTATTTATTTGTTTAATTGTTATTTGTGATTTTGATCACATTTATTTATTTATTTGTTTTAATGCACCTTTGTCTCTCACTTTCAGACATTCACACTACCTCTCAAGCCTTCACCTGTCCAGAGACTTGCTGGAATTCATGTCCTTGGATTTCCCTTGATGTTTGACATACTGCTTTTGAAAATCCTCTATGACTTCCAAATTGTTTACTGTGTTTTGCGATACGAGTGCGACTTGTTCGTTGATTTGTAGAGTCATAGAAATATATTTGTGATAGGTCATTTATTCTAAGCAAATAAAGAAAATATATAATTTTTCTAATTAGCAATGGGAATTTCATCATTACCTCAAACAAGCAAAACAGCATTCTATAGTACAGTCATACATCTATATACAGTGGCACCAAAAAGACACTCAAGGTTCATTTAAAAATATCTGAGCATCACTGTACACACATTTCAATCCTAGTGTCATGTGTGAACAAATAAGGCTAGAACTTTTCTCAGATTTTTTTTCTCAGACCATTCATTCCATTATTTTTAACCAGTCGTCAGTTCTCCTTAAAAATACAACTTTCAGAATATAAACAATGGAAAAATAATCGAGGTATTTTCTTTATTCACTGTAACCAACACATATAATATTTGCCCTATAATAACGGGTGTTCGGATTATTTTGTTCTGGAGTACAAACAGTTGCAGGAAGCCACTGACTTCCAGGGTTTTTTTTTTTCAATGTCAATGGCTACTAGCTACTTTTTGCTTGCCTACATTCTTTAATATATATTCTTTTGTGTTGAACAGAACAAAGAACGATGCTCATGCAGCGATTAAATGACAGAATTTTCCTTTTGAAGTTTACGCCCTCTTTTACAATTCGATAACAATGTGTATAAGTTATGTTGATAGACAAAATTTTGAGAGGAGCGCGTACGCATAATTAGCCACGGCTAGAATCATATTTCCTAATCACCCTTATTCCGTCCTGGCCATCAAATCCTTATTTCTTCCCCTTAAATAAGCTCATTTCCTTCCCTTCCACATCCCGCCTCCACCCCTTCTCCACCTTTGCGTCTTCCTACCGAAGGGGGCAAGCGGAGTTTGAGCCGGACGTTCGCCGACCTCCAGGCTCGCCCTCTGGACAGCAAGCCAAATAGGCCAAAATTGTCATCATCAGGAAATGCAAACTATTGAATTGAGTATTACTGTAGAGTTTATTAACACAACTTCTAACTTTTACAATTTTAAAGTTTTTCCTCAACACTGACCAGGTTGTAGTGTAACATTTATTAAAAAAAAAAATTTAACTCCCGTGTCAAGCAATGTAAATTAATTTTAATATATAGCTTTTGTTTTAGAGAAAGCATTGTGTAAAGTTCTATTCAGCTCCAATGTCCAACAAATGAGAAAAAGCCATTCAGAAGACATTTACTCCTGCAGAAGTTCAAAAAATGCAACAGCTTGCAGGAGAGCATCGCAAAGCTCTTCCCCTCTGTTCCTACTGCTCATCTGAAAGGAGTTTCTGTGCTTTAACACCAAGTCATGAGGAAAAAGAACACGTGGATCTTGCTTCATCACAGACTCTGTCATCATCTTCCTAACTATCTCGGCTCCACTTGTACGACAATCTCCCACTATTAGGTTGAAATGGCGGCCAACAGCTGTGCGCATCATGTTAAGGACTTTTGGGGGGCTTCCTGGGTCCCTCCCTGAAGTGAGTAAAGCAAATAGCATGGCCTCTACTGTTCGGAGATGGACCAAGACTGGATAAAGAGAAGTATTCTGGAGAGAGATGCTTGGCTTCTCCACCAAAAAAAAGTCGGCAGGAGGGAAGCTTGAAATAACAGTGCAGAGCTAGGGTTGACAAAGAATACAAGTATTATTACCATTTATTCCAGTCAGTGCAAATTCAATAAAATGACCTTATACAGAAGGTTAACCATCAACACTTGAACAGCTAAAACATTCTATCTTGTATTTTTTTCTGCAGAATAAAGAAATGCATACAGATCTGTAACGTAGTAAATAATTTCTTTTAAGAATTTTCATTTTTAGAGGATTTTTAGTCAACATGAATTAAAATTTGACAAATCTACTTGCTAAAAGTATGCTATTGATCTTACTGTAAAAAAAAATATTATGCATGCATTTCATTTTTAAACACTTTTTGGCACAATTTTTTATCAAAATGTAATAACCGGATATTTGATCAGACTTCTCTCAACCATTTTATGATTTGATTTGCCCCTTTATTACTATTGACTGCAAGCTTGCATTCAGTTCTGCCTCCATCCGATTTACAACCAATGCACAGAACTGTCCTACATCTGATTCTTTACCCGTAATCCTTTTAACTCAGATTTCACACAGTACCCAAGAAAAGGATCTGTTGCTACTTCTGTTACACTGCTCGAAGTTCTTCAATCCACAAGGGTTGCTAGGTTGCTTTCTTAAAATAATATTCAAATATATAATTGTATTTAATTGTAATATGAATTTTAACCTCAATACTGTGAAGTCTCAAAAAAAAAAAAAGTACAATTTAATAACTCACATCTTCCAAATAATCGGATGCCATGTATGTTCCTGTCATAAAACTCTTGCACTCTGTTTGCTGCCAGTCTAACACAGTTTTTGCATGATCCATGTGTGTCCATGCAATTTTGTTGGTACCACATACAATGGACACAATAGAGCTTGAATCCTGCAAAAAATAAAAAATAAATAAAATCATAGCACAGGACAACAACTCTAGTAGGCTATTAAATGTAATGGTTAAAACGGATTTGCCTCACCTCCAACAGAGCTCGGTCAACCTCAGGTCTTATAAATTTAGCCAGATGGACTTTTCCCTTTTTCCTCTCTTTCGTGGTAGCTGGATTAAGGATAGCGTTAAACACTATGACAGAACTCTTGTGTTTCAGTAAGGGCACATTCTTAACACTCTCCAGACTGTTGAATGGCCCATGTGTGGTTCTGTATTTGACAATGTTAACAGCTTTCCGTCCTCGTAGCAATTTAACCTGTTTCAGTTCTGACTCTGTGGCTGTATTGAGGTGCTGGAGGATGACAGCACGCTGCTCTGGGCTATAACAGGAGTCCAGAGGTTTGTCCTTTTCTTGGCATAATTCAGAGGAAACAGATGTATTCAAGGTGTCAAGCCCACAGATCATGATTCTGCTCCTTCTGCAACACGTGCAGTTCAAAAATCTGTGCTCATATTTAGGCAAAGAGCTCGGGGGACGACAGAACAGACTGCAATGCCCTGTAATGATGATTTAGCCAGAAAATAATCAACAGACATGCATGCACATAAGAAAAACCATTAAGTTAGTCAGCTAAGTTCCGTTTTTGTGTTTTTATTATTGTCAGTAGAGTTAGATCTTAGTCTTTTGAGTCCCAACTAAGAAACATTATTCAATATTCCTTAATATTCGTTCCTTAATATTGACACATGGCTATTTTTTATTTTCATAACTAACTGTTAAGTTCTAATTGAATTTTATACCTAATACCTAATATATTTTCAAGTCTAAGTTATTTTTTTATTACCTTTGAGGAAGACTGAGGACAGCAGGCGTTTTGCGATCCACATGTTTGATCGTCAAAGCTCTGTTTTGCTTACATATGTCAGTGCCCCATGCATTGCCCTCAGAAGTCCGAAGTAAAGGGCTCGTGTGGAAACACCTCGTGTGTGACGTTGGTTCCGAATACAATTAGACGCTTTGCTGTGTAAAACAAAGCGATTCGTCGACTTTTAGTTTCGATTCCGAGAAAAACATATTGACATGATGTCGCTATTATATGAGGATATTGTTAAGTTCGTTGCGAATAACCTTAAATGCTCGATATGTA
This sequence comes from Enteromius treurensis, assembly GCA_032275025.1. NCBI lineage: Eukaryota > Metazoa > Chordata > Actinopteri > Cypriniformes > Cyprinidae > Enteromius > Enteromius treurensis. Next base: position 7,956,232 of record JAUCMU010000104.1, read on the forward strand.
TGGAGATTTTTAAAAAGCCGGTTACACTAGTTTGTGGCCATAATTATTGTCAGAAGTGCATTAATGCATGCTGGGCAAAGAGCACCGCAAAGAGAGATTGTCCACAGTGCCGGGCAGATGTAAGCAGTGGTAAAGTAGAAATGAATTTCACTCTTTGTGACATTCTGGAATTACAGGACTTGGGTGGTCGCAAGAAATGGAAGCAAATTCTGGCAGAAATAGATCAAGCAGAAACACAACACGCTCGGGGATCTTTTACAAAAGTGGCAAGTTCATGGTCTTAATATTATCAGTATATGGTCATTTAAAATAGCTTAATAATACAATAATGTAATAATGAATAAGTGGATAGTTGACTTAAAAAGCCAAGTATTGTCCTGCAGCAGTGTGACTAAAACTTCAGCATTTTACATATTTATTGATAAACTGCATGGAATGGGGGTTAGGTCAGAGGGGAAGCTTGATAGACCAGTCTAAACTGATAGTTGGTAGCTGGGGCCTGTTTCATTAAAATAAGTTTACCAAATAAGCCTGGTAAGTAACTTATTTTGAACCAAATCAACTGACAATAAGTCGGACTAACTGAAATAAGCCTGGCTTATTTAGTAAACTTGTTTTCTGAAACAGGCCCCTGGAGTGCTAACTTTAAGCTTTTGCTAGCTTTCTAACTTTTACTGTGACTGATTGCTCTTTAGGATAATTTAATGAAACGTCTGGATTGGTTAAAAGCTGAGATCAAGAAGACTGAAGAAACACTTTCAGCTGAGCTAAATTCAAAACAGGCCTCTGAGGTAATTAGTCTAATGCTTAATACTTTAAAATGTGCATACTCTGTTTGACGAAAATGTAACTTTAGAAATAACAAGTGAATTTTGAATTACACTCAGGATAGGTCAGGTATTTGCGATTCCTGGATTGTTTCGATGGATGTTTCCAGTTCATCTTTAGACAGTAATGCTTCAAGTTGCTATGCAAGCAGAAGTTTAAGTCTGACATCAGCGGATAACCAGGAACTACCTTCTCAGTCTGAAGAGGTACAACACCTTGACTTATAAGAATACCATTGCACTTTTGATATTGTTACAAATTGGAAACATAACTCAACACCAAATCAGCATGTTATAAAGTTTTTTTAAAAGACTGCAAGACTGGAGTAATGATTAAAAAAAAAACAGTTTCACATAAATAAATTATATTTTCACAATATTTCTGTTTTGCTTTGTTTTAGATCAAATAAATGTGTCCTTGAAAAAACAAAAAAACAAACAAAAACAAAACAAAACGTATACACACCAAACTACTAAACATTAGTGCAAACAGTTTGATAATCCTCATAAATTATAATAATTTCAAAAAATATGCACGTACACATAATATGAAGTGAATGAGACTCAAGAATGTTCTGGTAAGATGTCTAGATGCAAGGTTTGGGAACCAAAGTGTTTTCATCAAATCCATCTAGCAAGTATTTATTTAGTGATTCATGGATCTTGGTAACATTTACGTAATGAAGAATTTTAAGAAATATATTTACAAATATATAGTCCGTGCTATATTCATGGTAAGGATCGGATTGTTAAAAACACAATTTTTCTCAGGAGAGTTCACAGGAGTTTGTTGAGGATGTTCCAGAGAACTCAGAATCTCTTTTTGATTATGCTCAGCCGATTACCACTGCAGGTGCACAGCAGCAAAACAGTGACAGTGCTGAGGGTAATGTTTTTATGCTGTCATTGATTGTTATACACATGAATTGAAATTTGGCATTCTTTAACTTAAATGTCTTTCTCTCCTTTCCAGCTACTCTTCATGCAGAATTTGTTGAGCTTACCTTTTCTCCTCAGCTGGGAAACAAACGGCTGTTTTTTCACACAGAAAGCCGTACAGTGGAAATACAGCCGGGGCGCCAAGCAAGAACTTCTCACGGGCGTTTTAATGCCTGCCAGTGGATGGCAGAGCAGACATTTAAAGAAGGGTGGGTATACTGGGACGTGGACATCACATTCAGCTCTTCATGGGCTGTTGGTGTGGCATATCCCAGTTTAAGGCGTGACGAGAGGTTGGGAAGAACTTCTTCATCTTGGTGTTTGGAGTGGAGCAGTGGGCAACTGAATGCTTGGCACAATGACAAAAAGACCTCTGTTAAGCATAGCATCCCTGATGGGATCAGAGTCATTCTGGACATGGCAAAAGGACAGTTGTCCTTTCAGAGTCTTTGTGAAAGCCTGCCTGAATTACACAGCTTCCAGGTGGATTCCTCCAGCCCTCTCACACCTGTCTTCTGGATTTGGGGACTGTCAAACAATGCCTTAACCTTTCCTAGACATTGAGTTAAGGATAACATAGATTTCTAGCATTTTTAATAGGCTACTTTATACACTCCAGTAGTTTTACCGAATATGTCATTTATATAAAGGAATCTTTTAATAATTTTTTTTTCTCACCATATCTGTGTAATATCTGGCTATTTAACAGTTTAGCTACCCAACCATTGTTATATACTTGTTTGCTATATTTATTTCTTTAATTTTGGATTGTGTAATTGCAAATTGTTGGCTCTTTTGTGATAAAGTTAGATAAAAGTTAAATAGCCTGGACGCAAATGAATGTAAATGTACTGCTGTAATATACTGTATTCTTAACGGTTTATAAAATAGTAATGTCATGATGTATCTTGATAATTTATGCGAATGGTGATTTTCAACTTTAAAAACATATGACTCGTGCGTTTTCTTTAGAATTTTGCATAGTTTGTCCCTCAGTGAGACCCGTAGGCATGGTGGAGGTCAGAGGGAGGCGTGTGTGCAACACATATACAACAGTTAACAGCCGCTAAGTGTCTCCATCCCTTACTCCATCAGTACCAATAGATGCCGATGCGTAGCCTATCTCATCTAAAGATTGTCGTATGCCACGATTTTAAAAATCTTCTAATCAGTTTATTTGTTCAGAATGGCAAGCTTATTTAGTGCCGGTTTTGACGTGCATTGTTGTGGACGTATTTAAAACCCTGAAGATTATAAGGGGGTGATTCTGACTTCAAAAGTGGAAAATATGCGAAAAGACGTGAGGATTCTGTTGGTTGGAGAACGTAAGTGTTTATCGTTTCCTTGATACACTGTTACGAAACGACCGAAACCTTTAAATAAATTAAACATTTTCACCCTCCACTGAAATATCGAGCTTATATATGCTAAAATGCTTGAAGTATTTACGTTGTAAAATTAAATATTTATGACCGATGACAAGGTTTCCGTGTCATTGCAATTTGAGATTGTTATAACATGCCCTTGTTGTAATGACTGCGCATTGTGGGATAGAACATTTTCTACTGTATCTACAGTACTCGGCGTTTTTGCCCATCTTTCCGTGCGTGTTTCAAGTCATCCGTATGTAGATCTTCAATATGAGCTTAGATAAGTATATAGTACCTAATAATAATGTCTAGGTTGAGCGCTGAATTCCGAGTAACGTTATGTTGTTTAAGCAGGCAGCTTAGTATCTTTTGGGAAGCCAGTTACAGAATGTTGTCTAGGCAGGCATCATTTCCAAAATACACTGAGAAGTCCTGTTGTTGTCCATAAAGATTTGCAGAGGTTCATCTGTGACGATATATTTAATTTTTTTTATGCAAAGGGGTTGGCAAATATTACAGTTTGCTAAACTCCTATGTATTTGCATATCTAAGCTCTGCAAAGACATAAACACATTTCTAAGTTTTATGACCATAAGAGGGCTATAGTTTACTATATAGACCTGATGGCGTGTAATATATTATAACAGCTCTTCACCACTGAAATATAAATAAAAATTGCTTGTGAAGTGTTAAAGATTTTAAAGGTGGATCAGATTGATGTTTGGAGATATGGAATATGTTAATGATCTTATATTTGCCTGTGTGTAAACAGCCAAAGTGGGGAAGACATCTCTGATTATGACACTTGTCAGTGAAGAGTTCCCAGCTGTGGTATGTATTATTAATAATAATATTACAGTCTCTGTTATACTTATTATTCTCACTGACTTTATTATTTGCAACCGCACCTCCGTCTGTTGTCAAATTGTATGTTTTTGCCATAAAAGTTTATTAATAATATTACAGTCTCTTTAATAATTATCAACAGTGCCTCCTTCTGTTGTCAAAACTGATGTTTTTCTTTCATAATAGGTTCCTTACAGAGCTGAGGAGATCACTATACCAGCAGATGTCACACCAGAGAGAGTCCCCACTCATATAGTGGACTACTCCGGTATTAAACAAGAAATTAATAGTTCTATGTACAACACTTAATGAAAAAGTTTGCCTTTTTTAAAATGCAAAAAGTTTTATTTAAAATGCTAATTATCATGATTTATTAATTTAAGTGTTTTTTTATGTACACAGAAGCTGAACAGACAGATGAACAGCTTTATCAAGAGATATCAAAAGTAAGATTGATGCATAAAACTCAATACACACACATACATTAATGATATTTTGAATTCCTTAAATACATTTTATTTGCATTCCTTTTTAGGCCAATGTAATATGTATAGTCTACTCAGTGAACAACAAGAAGTCTATTGAGAAGGTGAGAGAACTTGATCATACAACCAAGTCTATATGCAGTAATTTAGAATAACTTAATCATTTAATAATAATTTTCTTAATGTAATGAGAATAATCAGTGATTCATGATTTTCAGGTATGACTGATTATACAATATGCATATATTGTGCTGTTCTTTATACTACACCTTAAAAGGGCCATTCACACCAAGAAAAATGACTTTGAAGATAACTAGAACAATAACTATATTAATATCAGCACTCGCACAATAATGTATTAGCAACACACAAAAATGTTCTGTTTTCTATGAATGAGCGCAGCGCTGTTGTCTACTGCTTTAAATATCTCATCAACTACTTTTATTTGTATGGTGATTTTTTTAGGGTACATAGTTTCATAACAGCTTCACAGTAGCCTAATAAATAGGGAAATAACAGAATCAGTGATGCAAACTTTAAATATTTGACAAATTCAAATTCTTCTGTACAGCAGCTATAGCAGAAGAAAATAGTTCAGATTAGGTTACTTAAGTGTTGGTTTAGACTGTCGATGTTGCAAAATTAATCAATTATGAATTGAATCAATTTAGTGTCATTGGCTTGAATGGGTCTCGAAGCATATTTCTCTAGCTTTCAGATTTTATGAATTATGTCGTTTTCACAGGTTACAAGTCATTGGATTCCTTTGATAAACGAGAGAACGGACAAAGATAGCAGGTAGGCAGTTACAGTATTTGTAATTTTATTGTGTTGCATTACTGTGTGTCTTCCTCACAAACAGACATTCAATTCATTTGAATTTTAATCATTTTTAAGGCATCATGTAATGCATGTGATGCATGCAATGCTTACCAATTGTTTTTGGCAAAGCTGCTGAACTATGAAAACATACTGTAACCTCCAGAACCTGAAACATTCCTTGTTTCAGCAAGTTCCTAGAACAATTATTAACCCCAAGCCTGTTTACATGTCAGTAAATAAATAATTAGCTTTGGGGTGATGTTAAGAAATGTGGCCCACTCGAACTTATAAAAAACAAAACACATAATGTACCTTTCCAAACTCTCTCTGAAATTACAAATTCTTTCATATCTCAGATATGATCATTAAATGTGTGTTTATTATTTGTTAATTTTGGACTCCCTTTCAAAATTGGCTCCAGTATATCGCATAAATGCAAAAGCGACTAATTGGCCATAAGTAGTTAACAGAATTTATTCAATGAAAACTTGCAGATAAGTTCTACTGATGCTCAAAATATTTTCAATATTTTTTGTTTATCAAGAAAATAAAATTTGCATAAATTGAACTAATTGATTTATTAATTAGTATTATTGATATATATATTATGGTGTATAGTGTTATCAAGATAAAGTTCATGCTAGCTTTACACTTCATTTACGTGTAGTAAAGTTTTTGTAGTACCAGCTTACATTTAAAAAAATATAAACATGAATCCAGAAAAAAAAAGTGTTTTACGAATTCTTTACACAAGATTTTTTAGCTCATATTTTATAAATGGGGGCCAAGGCTTGTCAAACGTTATGTGACTGTTCCTTATTGAACATGCCAAAGATATATCTTTTGCACAGTCTCTTGTACTTTATCGCCTGAAATCATCTTTTCAGAGCTTTTCTTCTGTATTGTGCCATACATCCTAATGTAACGGACAAAAAAAAAAAAAAAAACTGTGTGTTGGGGAATTGGTTCTATGCATTGGTTGACTGTACTCATAAATAGAGACAAATAAATTTAGTGTATTTTCAACTGAACGATCACAATTTCAAGATCAAGAGGTAACAGCAGTCAGTATGTCAATTCCCTTGTATACTAAAAATAGCCAGAAGCTATTTGTGTTCACCTTTCACTTTGTGTGTTTGTTTAAGGGTTCCTCTGATCCTCGTGGGGAATAAATCTGATCTGGTTGAGCACAGCAGTATGGAGACTGTCCTTCCAATCATGAACAAACACACAGAGATAGAGACCTGTGTGGAGGTATGCCAAACCATTCATATTTATATATTTGTGTACAATCAGCTGAATGTCTTTTAACCCCTAACCTTTAACTGCCGTGTAGACAGAGGCAGACAGTAGACAAGTTTTAAAAAAAAAAAAAGTAAATTTTAAAAGTATCTCTAATTTAACAGTGTTTTTCTTTGGGGAACTTTACTTCACTGCATTCCAAAGCATAATGTCCTTTTTTGTTTTTGTTTTTTACTGTACAACATTTCATAAATAGAAGTTGTTGTTTGTTTTATCTTTAATTCTTGAGAAAATTAAATATGTATTTTTTTATTAATCTTTAAATTAGTTTTACTTAAGTAAATGTAAAAAAGTAATACATTTCTAAAGTAATTAAGTATTAAATCATATTTAATATGAAACGTAGTGCAGTAAAAGGTACAATATTATGCTTTAGAATGTTTAGAGAACACCACTCCCAACAATCTTTTATGTTTTATACGTATCTTTTAAAATAAAAACAATTTCAAGGATATATAAGAAAATTATTTATGATAGTTAAAAAGTAGGGGGAGGATGATGATAAGGATTTTGAAGAACATGGTGAAAATTTGTATTGCAGTGTTAAACAAAGTCAGAATAAAACCTACATCCTAAACTCAAACCTTGATAAAGTCACAGTTTACTGACCATAGTTTGTTTTACCTTTTTCTATAGTGTTCAGCAAAGAATCTGAAGAATATTTCTGAGTTATTTTACTATGCACAGAAAGCTGTCCTTCACCCTACAGGGCCACTCTACTGTCCAGAGAAGAAAGAGGTCTGTGCACATTTGTATATGGCTACATTTGAATGATTTATGCAAACATACAGTAATTGTATTATACTAATGTACTGTGTTTTAAACTTGAAATGTATTTTTATTTCACAGATGAGGTCTGCCTGTGTTCGGGCTTTGACACGTATCTTTAAGGTTTCAGATTTGGACAACGATGGCAATCTCAATGATCACGAGCTCACCTTTTTTCAGGTGAGATTTCTTCTGAGTATATTTTTGTTTTTATAAGGTGCACAACACAATTTGTAGACATCCTCTTCTAATTAATATGGTTTTATAATAATTAAGGGTATGCAATATTGACAATAAAAAAAGAGATTTTGTTGATAATGAAAATAAGCAATGTTTTGCTTAGTGTGTTTTTGTGCACAAGTTGCATACATAATGCAATGACCCCCCCAATTTGAGATAATTGCTCAGTGTTTATTCTTGGACCATGGAATTGTATTTGGGTTCTTCTTTGTCCCATAATGACACATTTTTTTATTTATTCTATTTTTAAGAAATACATTTGACAGTCCTGACCAAGGGTTAGTTCACTCCAAAATGTCATAATTTACTCACCCTCATATTCCCATAAAAATCTTCAAAATACAAGTAAGATTTGTGTCGGGTCCTGATCACTCTGTCGGGGCTACCGGCTGCCTGTATATTTTCCATCTTAATACATGGCTACTTGCCACATATGAAAAAAAAAACTGAACATGAATATGAATTTGAAACATTTTATTGGCATATTTGTTTTAAATTAACATTTTCATCCT
>JAUCMU010000104.1:7967091-8000927 GCA_032275025.1 Enteromius treurensis
TTCACCTTTTCTGCATCTCACAAAGACACGGCGGTTGGAACCAAAGATCTCAAATTTGGACTCATCAGACCAAAGCAGATTTCCACTGGTCTAATGTTCATTCCTTGTGTTTCTTGGTCCAAACAAATCTCTTCTGCTTGTTGCCTCTCCTTAGCAGTGGTTTCCTGGCAGTTATTTGACCATGAAGGCCTGATTCGCGCAGTCTCCTCTTAACAGTTGTTAATAGAGATGGGTCTGCTGCTAGAACCCTGTGTGGCATTTATCTGGTCTCTGATCTTAGCTGCTATTAACTTGCGATTTCTGAGGCTGGTGACTCAGATGAACTTGTCTTCAGAAGCAGAGGTTACTCCTGGTCTTCATTTCCTGGGTCGGTTCTCATCTATGATGTTTTTGCGACTCCACTTGGGGACACAATTAAAGTTTTTGCAATTTTACCTGCAAAAACACACACACACACACACATATATATATATATATATATATGTGTGTGTGTATATATATATATATACATATGTGTATATATATATATATACAGTATATATATATATATCGTATATATGTGTGTGTGCGTGCGTGCGCCCGTGTGTGGGTGTTTGAGTGTCCTAAGAGTAATTAAGAACAGCGTTGAACTCTCTAAGCCCCTTTCTTAATCTGCTTTGATTGCTCCCTATTCGAGACTTTGTAGAAATCCCAATTTAATCCGACTACGCTAATCTTTCAGTTATCAACATCTTATTCAATGTTAATGTACCTACAGGCTAAAAATACCACCAGACTGTACCACGGAGCTCAATCACAATGCTTACCTGTTTCTACAGAGTGTCTTTGACAAACATGATAAGGTAAAAGTGTCTTGACTGCCTCAGATGTGAGTAACATGGCTGGCAAATCTTTATCAGAATTAGACAGACAATAAATAAAGTCGTTTTCTTAAAAGATTTAGATAAAAAATGAAGATCACTAAAATAATAATAGATTCAATTCTAAAAGGCTTTAATTGTTGTTTTCAGGATGTTACATTTTTAAAAAAATCTTGTATTTACTGAAGAATGTTTGTATCTGCTTTAGGACAGAGACTCTGCATTGTCCACTGAAGAGCTCATGGATCTGTTTGATGTTTTCCCCTATGTCCCCTGGGGACTGGATGTGAACAGTACGGTTTGCACTAATGACCAGGGCTGGATCACATACCAAGGCTATCTCTCTCAGTGGACGTGTGTATCAAAGATGCCATGTGTCTCAGTTCAAGAATTATTGTCATCCTTAAAGGGCTAGTTCACCCAAAAATTTAAATTGTTGACATTCGTTAGACAGTGCGCGCATGCTGAACATAAAAAATGTTGATTATATTCTGGGGTACTCTCCAAAATGGCAAAAGATGGTAACTTGTGGAAAAGAATTGTTGAATAAGTCATTGTTTCCTTTTGTGCACAAGTATTCTCGTAGCTTCCACGCTACGTTTCTGTGCGTTGATCATGGTAATATCCTTGCTATGGAGGGTCAGAGAGCTCTCAGATTCCATCAAAAATGTATTAATTTGTGTCCTGAAGATAAAAAAAAGTTCTTACAGGTTTGGAACGACATGAGGTTAAATAATTAATGTCATAATTTCCATTTTTGGGTGAACTATCGTTTTAATGAGGGGTTTTGGAATGATTCATTAGTTTGTCAGTTATCTACATCTTTTTGCAGGTTAACAACTTACCTGGATGTCCAGCGATGTTTGGAATATCTTGGTTACCTTGGTTATTCTATCATTGCTGAGCAGGAATCTCAGGCATCTGCCATAACAGGTAAGTTAGAAGACATATATTTGCTATATTACATATTAAAGATATAGATCCATAATTACCACTTCTGAGTAGTTTTGGATATTAGAAAACTTCCTTTTTAGATGGGTTGAATTACCACAGAGCTTATACACTTCACACTACAAAACTGTTTGATTTTCTTTTGCAATCCACATTAGGAAAAAAATTGCATGTTTTAAGTGACATGAAAAATAATGCATTTTAGTCTATTTATTATGGGTCATTGAGCCCTCTTGTGGTTGTTAGAGTAACTACAGGTGCAGGTTGCAAAAGTCACATCTCATTGACTTGCAAGCTCAAAACATTGCGTTTGCATTTTTTCATCTGTATTTTATGACTTTAATTTTTAAAGTGCAGTATGACACCTGTGGTTGTGTTTGCACATACTAGTGACCCGTGACAAGAAGCTTGACCTTCAGAAGAAACAGACGCAACGGAATGTATTTCGCTGTCATGTGTTTGGAATAAGTGGAAGTGGCAAAACTGGGTTCCTGCAGGGCTTCCTTGGCAGAAACCTTGCGGTCAGTTGCAAGAAGAAAAAAAACCCTCTTTAATTGACAAAGCATAACTCACACAGACTTATTAACTTAATTGTGTTATTTTTATTTGTATTTTTGTGATAAACAGTTTCTATAGGATTCATTAATATAGGTTACCTTCATTTGTAAATATAAAATTGTTTATTATTAATTAATGTTTTTTCATAGTTTATTAATGTTAAATTATACAACTTGAAATGTTAAAAATGCATTAGTATGAAAATGTGAAATAAACATTATGTTAATAAATACTTTTAAAGGTAAAATTCATTGTTAGTTTATGAAGTATTAACAATTGTAACGTATTGCAGAAACATTTAATAAGCCCCTTGCCCAATGTTAGATGTCATCATAGGTGCTGTGTGTGTTGAAACACCCAGCAACATCATTTCGAAACCAAAACATTTTACAACGTCATCTGCGATATTTCCAATATCTTTTGATTTGTTAAAAAAATGAGAAACATTTATCTTACATGTGACATTGTATTGATTTTTGATTGTTTTTCACAGTGTCAGAAGACCATAAAAGAAGAACACAAATCATACTATGCAATCAGCGCTGCACATGTGTACGGACAGGAGAAGTACTTGTTGGTAAATAGTTTGACTTACAGGAAATTACATTTAGCGTAGGTGTTTTTCTCGGTCTGTGAAACTATAGTAATAGTGCACACTATTTTGTGGAAAAGCAGTCCTCAAACTATATTCTCTTATGTCATGCATTTAAGCTATATGAAGAGGTCAGAGATTTGACCACTATTTATCATGATTGCTTTTGAAACTTTGCTCTACGTTTGTTTGTTTTTTCTTCAGCTCCATGAAATCTTTCCAGATTTTGATTTCCTGTCTGAGACTGAACTTTCATGTGACATTGTGTGTTTGATCTACGATGTCAGCAACCCATGCTCTTTTGAGTACTGTGCACAACTATTCAAGGTTTGCTTTTACCTCACTTTTTTTTTTTTTATCTACAGAACGAGCAAAGCCTTTACTATGAAATTAAACCGCAATACATTAACACAACTTCACGTCTTTCATCCTTTATGACTGTAATTCACTTTTATACACTACCAGTCAAGTTTGGAAAGATGTTTCTTATGTTCATCAAGGCTGCGTTTATTTAATCAAAAATACAGGAAAAAAAGTAATATTGTGAAATATTTTTACTTAAAATAATGGGTTTCTATTTTAATATACTTTAACATATATAACTTATTTATAACTTAGCTTACATATTTATTACTTCAGTCTAAAGTGTCGGAAATCATTCTAATATGCTAATTTATTATTAGAATGATCAATGTTGGCATGGGGATGGTAACAATATAAATATTTGCCATCACTTCTTATCAATTTAACACATCCTAGCTAAATAAAAGTTATAATTTCTTTCAAATGTAAAAAGAATACAATTTTACTGACCCGAAAATTTTGAATGGTAGTGTGTATTGTTAAAAAAGAATTTTGTATTGAAAATTAATGCTCTTCTATTTAATGTTTTATTCACTTAAGAATCTTAAAAAATATTAAGCAGCACAACAGTTTCCAACAGTGATAATAAATCAGCATATTAAAATGAATTCTGAAGAATGATGTGACACTGAGGACTGGTGTAATGATGCGGAAAAATCAACTGCGCTCCACAGAAATAAATTCGATTTTAGTGTATATTAAAATCTTACTGTCTCCAAACTTTTGACTGATAGTGTACATGGCATATTCTGCATTCTTTTTATATTATATTGATGTATGTGTTCAAATCCCCCCCCTTTATTTACCAGCAATACTTCATGGATAATAAGACTCCATGTATGTTGATTGCTGCAAAGTCAGACCTGCCTGAAACAAAGCAACAATACCATATGACTCCACTGGAATTCTGTCGCAAACACAAGATGCCACCGCCTCAGTCCTATACCTGTAACACAGCTGCGGCTCCCAGCAAAGAAATCTTCATCAAACTCACCACAATGGCTGTGTATCCGTAAGTGGTACCTAATTAAAAAGCAGTCATCAGTAAAATGAGGCGAACACAACACAAGATTATTCTGCTGAGGAGTTGTTGAAAAAATGAATGTTAATCACTCATTCTTTGTAGATTCATCTTTCGGAAGGGCATATAAAACAAATTTACTCTTACAGGATACAGCGTCTTCTTGACATGATGAAATCCACGTGGAAATTGTACGGTGGGCAAGTTGTTCGCGACGTAGAACGTGGGCGGACATTATGCAAATATGTTACTTAGTGACGTGGATCCGTAACAATTTGAATTGCTGACGACTCGTTTAGGTGAATGTGAGACGACTCTTTTTTTTGATAGACAATAACTTTATTTATCGTGCACTGTCGGCGTCACAACTTTGCAGTTTATGTTCACAAACAGCTACATGACACACTGCATGAGCGATCATATTTGAAAAGGTATAATAGGGGGACTTTATTTTTTATTGTCTTTTGTATTCTTTTTGTCTGTTTTAATTGACTGCTCTTGTTTATCTCGCAGGGGTTATTTCCACATACGGAAAACAATAAAAACAATACATACTTAGGTGGTTTACTCCGAAAAATGATTTCCCTAAAAATAGAAAGCTTCTCCGAACTGAGCATCGAGTCAAACGGCAGTTTTCTGTTCTTCAATTGCCGTCTCATCATGAAATCACACTATCTACTGTAAATATACATCTGTACTCAGTACGGTTTGCGAAATCTACAAGCATGTGATATTAATAATTTTTTCCCCAGTTCTTCCCCTCGCTGTGTAAGACAACAAGAGAGACAATGTAGACAGGAAATACTAGAGAATGTTACACCTATTTGAAAAAAACCCTCAGGAAACATTCAAATTAACAGTGTTCATTTAATTCTTTCACTTCTTTATTTCTTGGAGACTGTTCTCTGTTAACATTTTTTAATCCTGTTTCTGAGTGACTCATTTTTGCTGTTTGCCTGTATCTTTCTGTGTGTGTTGGCAGCCATGCGCGTCTGCGCTGCATGTGTACCTGTAACAGGTGTACCTTCTGTCTGTGTCAGAACTTCCTGAATTCTGAGCTCGTGCAGACGGTTCGGACCAAACTCTACACTGTCATCTTTAGCAGGTTCTCAGGATGGCTTTATCTTGGTTCATCACGATTCCTTTGCACTTAGCACTTTTGTTTTTTTCTTGTGATTCATTGTCTTTTTTCTCCATTTTATTATTCTCATTCTGATTTGCATTAATTTAGCAGTTTGGATTAACGTGCTATTAAACACTTGACCATATAGACTACATGAAAATACACAAGTGGACAGGCAGTAGAGTTGGTGCAGACGTTCTGTGGACTTTTTTAGCTTGCTTCAGTGATGGAGTGTAGATTTTCGGATGGGACACCAAGCCCCTTTGAGCCTTTTTTAGTTGTATAACATTTTCACAAACATGTAGATTCGAAGGAGCTTAACAAAGCAGTAGTGCCACACAAATCCCTGCAGTGAACAAGTTAAATGACAAGTAGAAACTCCCTTAGATATTTATGTACATAAGAAAAATCCTGTGATGGAACGAAAAATGTGGGACTTGAAGGTTGGGGAAGCCCACTTTCTTCTCTTTTATACAAACATGTTTGCCTGCATATAGACATTTGTTAATTTGTGTGTTAGTAGTTTTAATGGTAATATTGATTATATTGTTTAATTATACATAATGACTACGCTGACTTCTAATAAAATAATAATTCATACGAAGTGCTTATGTAATACACCCTCTCATATACCCTCGCATATACCACATATGACAAAAACAAGTTATAGCTGGCCTTAAGCCTGTCATGGCAAATGGGCAGCAGGTATAGATTTGGGTTTAGGTATAAGCACTATCCTGTGCATTCTTCATGCTTTTTTAAAATTGATGTCATTCTCATCTGACTTGCAACTTGTGACATGCAGCAGTTCAGTCTTTCATTCTACTACAAGTTGCAACACAGCTGATCTAGTTACCATTTTCCTCTTTATTTCCTCTTCTTAAAGTTTCTTTATGTTCTCCATCGGCCATAGCTTGTCATATTTCTTCATCCTTCATCTTGGACTGAGTTTTGTAATGTTTAGTGTTGCACATTAATATAATTTTCTTCATTCCCTTTACCACCATGTGTCCTATGGTGTGACTGAAAAATGAATGAAAAAAAAAAACCCACTAACGTTGAAGAGAAACCTCTCTCATGCTCTTTGTAACTCTAATGAAGATTAATTTTTATTTGTGTGTTAATGTAATTTTGTTTTTGTATTTTTGCTGTCACACCGTAGGGCGCAATCCAATTTTTATTTGTCAATTACCCATATCAAGCATGTATCCTTCTGTGCGTTTGAATTCATTGGTTTGTCTCTTTTCAGGCATTATTGTCAACTGAACTTGTGTTTTAGTTTTATTTGAATGGTTACTTCAGAAGTTAAACTATTGATTTGTTTTATTTATATGAAATACTCTCCCTGATGTCGTTCCAAACCTGTAAAAAAAATTTCTGTATAAAAAAGAATTTAGCCACAAAAGTTGAATGTAAGAAAATGTAAGGTAGTAAAAAAAAAAAAAAATCTAATTACGGTTTCTTTTCTTTTTTTCAGGCATATTACCCATGCTGACCTGAAGAGCTCTACGTTTTGGCTCAGAGCGAGTGTTGGAGCCACAATTTGTGCTATGCTTGGCTTTGCCATGTACAGAGTTCTTCTCAAATCTCGATGAGCAGACCTAAAAACTTAATTCCTTCATTTCCTGTCAATCCCCATTTCCCATGTATAGGGAAAGCCAATATAAATCTTTAGTTTTTAAAAATAAAGCATAAAGTAACATAGCTGTTATATTTCCATGTCTATTGAATTATTACTGTAGTATGTACATTCCCAGGTCTTGGGACTCTGTGTGAGGAAATTAGAACGTTTTTCTTCAAATAAGATGCAAGCAAACTGTAAATATGTAAATGAGAGAAAATATTTATTTGTTACAAAGTGAATAAACAAAAGAGCAATGTGCTGTGTCCAGGGGTCCACAATTAACAGGACGTCACAACGGCTTGTTAAATGCAAAGCTGTGCAGCCTCTCAGTATCGCATGATTTCTTTGCATGTTTAAATGACATATATCTTAACAGAGCAATGATGTTTCCCTTTGTCAGTTTCAACCTTTTCCAACATTTCAATAAACAGTTCCTTCAACAATGTATTTAAGTCAAAATACTTATTTTTAATGCAGAGAATGTGCAGACAGTGGGAAGAACACTGTTGCCAGTGTATCACAACAATCTTTTATCATAAACCATTTTGTACTACAGACAAAAAAGCATGAATCTTTCTATCAAAAATGCTGTAAGCTGACATTGTGTGTTTGTAGCATTAAAATCATATGTCTTATTAAGTATCATTAACATGAAGGTATATAGATGAAAAAAAAGATTTTATGCTAACAAACAACTTTTAAAGCAGATGATTCCAAAAGGTTTTGTGGGTGAGCTGGAGCATCATCATGAACATCAGCACTTCAGTAGAGTCAACATATTTTTTTGTATCAGTTGACATAGAAGTTCTCTTTGCTGAACAAATGGGCCACAGAGCTGTTTGCCTCTAGTTTTGCAATATCCGTGTGACAGCTTGTGGCTTTTCTTTTGGTGGGCCGCACCCCGGCCATCTCCTCATAAACAGGAACTACAGGCTGTGGCTTTCTACCGTTTTGCCATTTACACTGTATGAGAAAGGAAATCAGTAGAAGGGAGGGCTTAACCGAAGCACTAAATATCTCGTGGAGAGTAAACCATTTATACTCCGACAGCTTCTATAAACCACATATTAAATAGCAAATCTGTCACGTGAGATTTAAATGCAAACATGGGCCAAATGATTGAGAAAAGTATTCCAAATTTTTGTTAAAAGAATAAATCAGCTTAAAAAGTTAAAATGTGCACAAAAATATGACTTTCATGTCATTGTTTTTTGGATTGTCATGATCTCATGGCAAAGGCAAAAAGACTTTATGTCTTTGAGCATGGCAGGATTGTTAACGTGCAATGTTGCCGAGGTTAAACTCAGTAAAGCAGTAATTTTACATTTCTTAAAAGAGAGTTATGGGGGGAAAAAAAGAAAAGTCGTAGAACCCAAAAAAGATCAAGGGAACACACAGAATGGTCCAAAAAAGCAACAGTATTCTTCTGGAAAAACTGTCCCAGAACTCAGGATCTTTTAAGAAATGTACAACTACTGTCTTACTGAGTTCAGCCTTGGCAGGGATGCCATGTAAGAGCCCTTTCTTGTGCAATTCAACAATCCTGCTACATTCAAAGACAGAAATACTTCTTGCCTTTGCCTTGAGGAGTGTGATAATGACAGTGTGATTGCCTGAAGAACAATGACATACAGTAAAAGCCAGTTCAGTTAAAGTACAGTCTGTTCAAATTTTGGTCTCTTGGTCCTTTTTCTTCTTTTGACATATTGAAGCACTACCTACAAATGGTTACAATCCACCAGTGTGAAATATGAATACTTGTCTCTCCCATTGATTTTGTTCAGGAGTGTAAATGGGTAGCTGATGTACCAATGTGTCCTATAGTGACATCAAAATATATGTGACACTGGACAGCAAAACCAGTCAGAAGCGTTAATTTTCCAAAATTAAGATTTATACATAATCTGAAAGCTGAATAAATAAGCTTCCCATTGATGTGATTTGGATGGACAGGGCAATATTTGACCGAGATACAACTATATGAAAATGTGATTACCTTACTTTCCCCTAAAGATCAAATATGAAATTAATATTAAAATACTTACACAGTAGGCTGTAGCGAGAGTGAAAACCAGAACACTCAGCAGACATGCAGCTCCAGAGATCACATACAGCAATTCCAGGTAACTTGAACAATTACAAGGCTCATGAGCTGCAACACACACAAACACACACACACACTCAGAAAATGTGCTCAGTGATACAAGCTCAGTTTTGTTTCCACATTTATATGGTTATTGACATCTTATGAAAGATACACCATTCATGATAACTGCTGTTATAGTAGTCATTTGGATCACATCCTTCTGCCTGACTATCATTTTTTAATTTGAATTTTTTTTTCAGTTACTGTAACCATCAGCTGGAAATTTAAAACCTTAAAAAAAAAAAAAAAAAAAAAAAAAAACCAAGACACTCAGCAGGTACTTTTTGGTCTTCTAGTTTGGTTAATAAAGTGCTTTATCTTTTATTGCTAGCCCTTCTTTTTTTATCTTTCCAGGTTTTACAAACCGTACTATAAAAATAGTGAGTTAGGTTTAAGGCTTTGTGCCTATTGCTGCACTAGTATTCACTAAAGCATTTTTCACCATAGCTAGAAAATATGGACCATGTGATATGATGATAGTAATATAATAATGGTTGCTGCTTTTGAGAAATTTTATTGCTAGAGTGTATCAGACATTCTTTAATTTGTAGTACCTTGGAAGATAAACTGTAATACTAGTATATCACAAGTAGGCCTGACAAAACTTCAACTAACATAGTGAAAAAATACCAGTCTGTTCTTGTTGAGGTAAGGTATTATAAATGTTCATTGCAGGGCTTGCCAATTAACATTAAACAATTTATACAGTTCATACATTGTCCTACAGTTGAATACAAACAAACAAACAAAAAAAAACAGCATGACACACTGCAGTATTACAAATCTCTTTCCAGAACATTCTCTTACACCGTTTCCTGGCTGGTGGAATGATCTTCCCATTGCTATCTGAAATGCCAACTCCCTAACAACCTTCAAACGACTTCTGAAAACCCATCTCTTTCAACACTATTTGACGTCATCAAAAAAAATAAAATAAAAAAATAACCCTTCTCTTCCTTTTCCTCTCTAGACTGCACTTTTTTGAAGATTGCCTGTTGTACGGTATTAGCACTTCCTAAGTTGTTTTTGCCTCTGTATGACTACTTGCTTGTTGCTTTTCCCCCACCTGTAAGTCGCTTTGGATAAAAGCGTCTGCTAAATGAAATGTAAATGCATGGAAAACATAAATTAAGATAAATATTTCCTCTTGGAAAGAAATGCATCTGATTTAGTGACTTTGCTTTTTGGAGACCTATTTGAAGTGATATCAGTAAAGGTCACCTACAGAAGTCTTCAACATAGACGAAGAACTCCATCTTGCCAGGAACATTCTTATCATATGGAAGATCACCATAGTGGAATTCACAGTGGTAGATGTCCGTGTCCTGTCCTTGCAGGTTTGAGATTGTTAGATGAACTGTGTGGTTGTCCAGTTCATCACGCACAGTGATGCGATCCTTGTCCTCAGATTTATTGATAAACGGTGGGAATCCTTTTGAAAGATACACCACTCGTCTGGACTGCAGCAACCTGCGTTTCAGCGTAAAGGCAAATGGTTTTTCTTCTTTTTTTGCCGATTCACAGGAAATGTCAATGGATGAATTTCTTACTCTGTGGATATAAACAATACCCCCATGTGCTGAGGTGAAATGTCTTGAAGTTAGTCACATTTCATAGATGAATCACATCGTGCATTGCAAAACACACGAAAGTTACAGTTTCTCAACACAATTGCTGTACACAGCTAAAAAAAATAAAATAATCCAGCATTAACTGAGAACACAAAAATGTAGTTTGTCTGACTGCAAAGTGAAACTTTAGCTTCACTGCTGGCCATTTTATTAAATTACCAAAATGTAGTCAGCTTCAAAAACTACAAGAAAAAAGTTCAAATGGAATGAAATGACTTACCAGTTACAGAAGGGGTTATAAGAAACAGAAGAAGAATATGACCAAACTTACAGCCCAACATTCTTAAAAATTAAAAAAAAAAAAAAAAACGTGACTGGTTAGAAAGCCAGATCGTCTCTGAGCGTTAACAAAACTATGCCATGTGAAAATCTGAAGCAGTGTTTTGACTCCACCTTGAAGCTTGACGAGGAAAAGGAAACCAGTGTTACGTGGTTTCTCAATTTCTGTTTAATCAGATTTTTGTTTTGATTCATCTTTAGCAAGTAAAAAAAAGCATTCCTAAGTGCTGTTTGTAGACAAAAGCATTATTTCTTAATGCTCACCAATAAAATGTATTTAACAAAATGTTTTCAACTTGTGTTTTGAGACAGAAAATGTTTTTATACGATTTTAAGATTAACTTTTGCTGCAGAAGCACTGGATTTCTGTAGACAACTTTCTCATGGTCTGGCAATCATCTGTGATTTTTTTTTATTTATATCCTGTCTCCAAGCAGTGCTTATAGATCATTTAGCTTACTCAAGAGTACAAAGCTATTATCAGGTTGGCTATTCTAAATTATCCATAGAACAGCTGTTAAATAGATTTAGATGACAGATCAACACAATTTAATATTACACTATTTATTCCCAAATAAAAATCATCAAAACAAAAACCTTTGGATTAGAAGTGTTAACTGTGGTCTCACAGGACAAAGCTGTCTTTTTTTAAACACTTCTGCAATGTGTAAAAAACAACTTAAACTTGTACTATATATTATTGCATATAACAACCAAAAACAATGAAGCAGTCAAATTAGAATACAGATGTTTATTTCACATTTCTAAAAACACAGTACAAACAAGCTTTTCTGCGATAAATCTTTGCAGTACTTTTCGGCACTGAATTTCCATGTTCTTGTCTAAATAAATCTAGAAGTTTTCACTTCCAAATAACACCAAATTGGGAAGGATAGATGAAAACCTATGCATGGTGTGAAATCGAGTAGCAAGTCTGTAATGTTGACAGTCGTTTACAACATGGTTACATGATTATGGGGTGCTGGAATAGGGATAAAACTAAACTCTAAGACAGTAGCTCTCACTAAAATGTTTTTTGGTCAATTCAACACACGCTTAAAAAGTAAAACCATGAGTAAAATAAAAAACATGCAATAAAATCGGATTCTTTACAATGTAATTTACACAGTGGCTCTTACCTGCAGACCAGGAAATGCTTTTGCCATTGTACCAATTTAATACTGATAACTGAGAACTATCAATCAAACATGTCACAGACAAATGTGTGGTGCATTTTAGATCCAACATCTGAAAAGATCATTCATGCAACTAGGTTATCAAGCAACAAAATGTGCAATTTAAAAATATAAAGGAGTAATTACGTCTTTATTTTTTAAATGGACTTTTAAATGGTGTTAACACTGAATAACACTGAATCCAAACATTCCAGAACAAACTTGTTTGACAGAGCGAATGTATTTGTAACGTCATTATGGCTTTATCAAGAAAACCAACCTGCCTGAAGACTCCACTGTTCAGGAGACACACTCACACAAAAACAAAATCAAGAAAAACAAAAAAAAATCTAATTAAGTATGTTTTATTACAATACATTAAACAAAATAAAAATAAAAAAAATACAGAAAGACACATTTACCCTTGTGCTATTTAAACCCTGAATAAAAATGGATGCAAACTGTTAAAAGAAAAACAAAAAGCAACATGACAACAGTGATCTGAAGCCCTCACCAAGCTGATGTTGGGGACGTAAAGTCCAACAGCACAGTATGGTGCTGTGAGGGCTTCACTACTAAGATAAAAGCAGAAATCTTACTGGGAACTTGCCTTGAGTATGGAGATACTGTTAGGCCAGCAGCTTCAATATATTATGAACCTTTGTCTAATATACTGTACTTGTACAACCTGAATGAAACACAATAGGAAAAAAAGCAATACATGTATCAACTGTAACATTGATACTGCTGTTATCTTCTTTGTCTTTATTTAAGGGCTGTATCCAAAACTCTTGTGTGATATTATATATCTCAAATGTCCAGAATGCAGTTTTTCTTCAGCAGTGGGTTTAGAGCTCATTGGTTTGGCTACATTAAAAGCACAAGATGAGAAAAGGTTTAACCTCCAAACCTAGTGGGACGACAGCGCCGTTTCAGTATCGGCTGCCTGGAGACATTACAGGTGGCCTTATGCCCATGGGGGGCCCAGGTGGGCCAGATTGGTATGGGGGCACCATTGGGGAACTCTGTCCATAAGGAGGCATGCCTCCACCCATATAACCAGGCATGCCCTGTGGAGGACCACCATACTGACCTGAAAGCAAAAAAATACATCCAGTGACTAAACACCTAACCATGCTTAAGCAGTTAGGCCTACCATCATTTAATATTTCCTTATTTTAGTATGCCAACATATGATTACATCATTCAGTGATGATCAATAAATACAGACGTTTCAGACTTTCACAGCAGGTGTAAAATACACCTAAAACACGTCTGATTACATCTGTATAGCTAAGCAACTGCCCAGTTCAAAAATATCCCTTATCTATTCTAAAATCAATGTTAACCACAGCCTTGGTGTACTTACTGCTTTCAAATGTCATGCAAGTTTTAACTAGCTACATGTTCTGCTTTCCAACTCAAATGCATTTTAAGAAGTTCATAATTTCATCATTTATAAACTCATGAGGAAAATTTTTTTTTTTAAATGTGCATTACAACACCAATTATGGGTGTAAAAAAAATCAGATTTTTCTCTCATCTGAAACAGAAACTATATGATCTACAGACACAAATTTACCATGTATGGGATGCCTCATTCCAGGCTGCTGAGGAGGTATAACCTGCTGGGCAGGTATCATTCCTCCCACTGCTCCACTAGGGGGAGCTGAGGCAGCAGCTGCTGCAGTCTGCCCAGGTCGAGGCATTAGCCTCTGGTACCTAGGCAGCTGAGCCCGTCTCTCTTCCTAAATTAGGGCCAAGACAATAACAATGAAATCAGACAATTGCAGTAACAAGAACACACTTTGGACTGCTTGTATTCTCACAACATCAGCTAAACTCATTAATTTGTGCTTCAGCAATATTTCATAATACCAGTCAATGCATTCACAATTACTTACTGTCAAAAAAAGTAGTTAGAGCAAAACTCAAGCACTCACCAGCGAGATATCCTCATCAGGGTGCATCAACTTACTGGTAGCACTCAAGGTGGTGAGGGTGGCTGGCTTACTTGTGACTGTGGCAGGGGGCTTGGCCACAGTGCTGGAGGAGACAGCAACAGAGGGAGTGGAGGAAGGCTGGGTGTAGGCTGGGAATGTCACCTTAGGAGAATCAGAGGTGGTTGATGATGGTCCTGATACTGTCTGCTGCGCCTGAAAGGAAACAACATTTTCAAAACCTGTCCACAATAAAGGCAAAGCCCCTTTCCAATCAAAGTGCACACTGCAAAAATCATCATCATCATCATCAACAAAAAAAAAAAAAAAGGAAAAGTCGTTTTGATAAATCACAGGAGTAATATGCTTTTGGCAAATAAATAACATTCTACAAAAGCAAACTACATAAACCCTGAAGCCCAAACAGGGTATTATAGAAAGTACAAAAACTTTGCCACAAAACAATTGCTTAAAGTGCTTCTATTATGGGTTAAGAAAGCTTTTGGGAGTCCCAAATAATATGTTGATATTTTCATTTTCTTATAATGTGCAATTAGTTTGACCTTTATCTCAAAGACACTCAAATGATTCGTTTAAGGATTCATTTTTTCAACCCCCTTCAGTAATTGGTCAATTTCAGTGTAAGCAGCATAAGCTCTGAACGCTCCAAAAGTGGCACCTAGTTGCAAAGATTGATTTTGCAGTTTTATTCGGAACCAACGCAGAAAGACCCAAAAAGTGGTTGTCACTCAGACAACATGAAACAGATTGGGACTCGTTTTAAAAACAACATGTTTCAATGATTCAAAGTTGACTCTTTTGAGAGACAATAACTTTACACAAGGTGCACTTTTAGATTTGAAACTTTACAAGGTGTTCTCAGGCACTGGTGTTACACGCTAAATGAAAGCCAATTTTTAAAAATCCATAATAGGGGCACTTATTTCAAAATAAGAATAGTAGTATTAAACATGCCCAATGCAAAAAGCATATGCATGCAGGAAGAACTGAACCAACTAAATATCTGCCTAAATATCAAAAGCTTTATATACATGTACATATCTACTAATGACAGAGACATGCATGTATGATCTGATGTAAAGAGAAGCACACAAACTAATGCGTACTTGGGCCAAGCTAGGGAACAGAGGCTTAGAGGAGGCAGACTGTGTCTCTGCACTTGCAGTAGCTGCGCTGGGGCTCGCAACACCAGTCCCCATCTGAAGCACATAGAGAAAGGATAACAGTAAGTTTCCTTTGACTTCATTTGACTCCCTGAGAAAACTGAACCTTTTATCAAATCTTACCCTGGAGGTCCAATGCACTGCAGAGTTTGGATTTAACCCCAATTAAACTCACCTGAGCATGTTAATCAATGTATAAGGATCATTAGAAACTCACAAGTTTAATCAGGGTTGGAGCTAAACTCTGCAGTGCATTGGACCTCCTAATGTAATGTGTACCTATTGGAATAACAAAGATAAAAAGACAACTATTTTTATCTTTGCTCATTTTGGCCTAAATATCTGCGCTTCTTTATTTTATACTTTGTTACCTTGAAAGGCTTTGTTTATAATAAAAAAGGGCAAACTAGTTTGTCTGCACTGCTCAAACAACCTGCAAAATAGTAAAATCAGTGACAAAGAATGATCGTAATATGATATTTTTGCCATATTACCCACCCCTAGCTCTGTAATTTGCAAAATAGTCCTAAAAAACCAACTTGAAAAAGAATTGTGATAAAAATCGTGAATCAGGATTTCCCCAGAAAAAATTGTGATATGATATTTTTTCCATATCGCCCACCCCTACTTTACACAAAGTAAACAAGCAAATAAGTCTGTTTCTGTATTCAGTACCTGCACAGCGCTGGGGAAGAGAGGTTTGGACGCAGCAGTCTGTGTGACGGGTACAGCTGGTCTGCTGGCCATTCCAGGAGCTGTGACAGGGGCTGCAGGTGCCATAGGAAGCATGCCAGGCCGGACAACATGAGGATGCATTCCTAAAAACAAGAAATTGATCAACAACTACAAACAGCCAAAAGCATATGTTCAAGTGCACACATAAAGCTTTCCACTTCTCAGAAGTAGGGCTGGGCAATATATAATCTCGTCAGTAAAGCCGGTTTTTTGATTAGCGGTAAATCTCCATCATCTGTTTCCAAAAGGAACGCCAGCTTATACACAGTGCCGTAGATCACTGACAAGCTACACTATTTCACAGGTGATTCAATGGCGCAGCTTCTCAGTGATCTACGGCTCTGTGTATAAGCTGGCGTTCCTTTTGAAAACAGCTGATGGAGATTCAAAGAATCAGCTTTACTGATGAGATGCGCATAATATACAGTTTTTAAATTTGGGGTTAGTAAGATATTTAATGGTTTTTAAAGATCATTCTTGTGCTCATCAAGGCTGCATTTATTAGATTAAAAATCTAGAAAAAACTAATATTGTGAAATATTATTTCAATTTTAAAAAACTGTTTTCTGTGTGAATATATTTTCAAATGTAATCTAAATGGAGTAATGATACAAAGCATCATTACTCCAGTCTTCAGTGTCACATGATCCTTTCAGAAATCATTCTAATATGTATATCGCCCAGCCCTACTCAGAAGTATTGATCCGTAAGAAATCTGCATTAACATTTCACTGATAAACTAATGCGGTTGTTTTCGACTGAGTCAGTGATAATCTGATAATATTGTTAACAACACTGACCTGGTGGCATGCCGGGCATCATCGGGGGCATCGCTGGACCTGGTGGCATCATCCCTCCCATTGGCATCATCCTATGCAAAACAGGACCAAATACAAATCACTGGACCATATAACATATAAGTTTACACCTCTATAACTGAAAATTGAGACCTACCCAGGTGGCATGCCTGGAATTACTGGTGGCATACCAGGAATCATTGGTGGGACACCAGTCAACATATGTGGCATTCCTTTAGGAAGAGATATGAAGTATTAATGGGGCACCTTTCTCTAAGAGGTATTCTAACTATGAGGCTGTTTAAAATTATGGCTTACACACCTGCATAACCAGCGGGTGGCATGCCTTGGGCCTGAGGGCCAAGATGCATGCCTGCCCGGGCCATTGGGGGCATGTAGGCAGCCTGAGGCTGAGCAGCAGGTTGCTGAAATGATGACGGTCCAGCTTCGTCATCATCATCATCCTCATCATCAGAATCATCCTGCTTCTTCTTCTGACCGTCTACTCCGATAACAAAGCAAGTGTATATTTCTGTCACAAATAAGTCTATAGATATTTTCTGCACAAAGCTGTTTGCCCAATCACTATAACACCATACCCTGTGACTTTTGTTCAAGTACTCTTCTCCGATCTTGCATGTCTTTTTCTGGAATGCCCTCCATGCCATATATTTCCAATTCTATATCTGTTCTTCCCGGTATAGCATTAGGAACACCGTCTATAGTTTCCTTGTGCACCTTCGAAACACAGATAAAAGAGATTAACAACCTTTACCAAACGTCAAACTAAACGCATCAGCAAACACATCTCCACTGTATACCTGCATGCAGTGTATAGCTAATCCAGGTCCTGTGTACAGCTTTTTGTGACATATATGACATTTGAAGTGTTTGGCTTTTTGGTGCTGAATGAGAATCTTTTCATCATCGAAATCTCTGTTGCAATACCTGAAAGTCTGATTAAGGATCACACTGAACGTTATGAAGGTAAAGAAAAACGTAAGAAGCTTGAGCTCAACCTGAAATGTGTAAAGAGGAAGTAAACTTTAACCTAAATGCGTTTACAGATGATTATTACAAGCCAGGAATCGCCTGTCTAGTGCGACAGCGAGACTATTGTGTCAAAACTACGCCATTCACCCTAATAAACAATATAACGTTACACTAAATTACATTAAGAGTAGAAAATTCACCAATGCGACATACATGTTTCTGTTTTTCGTCTGATACGTAATAATGGC
Organism: Enteromius treurensis; assembly: GCA_032275025.1. NCBI lineage: Eukaryota > Metazoa > Chordata > Actinopteri > Cypriniformes > Cyprinidae > Enteromius > Enteromius treurensis. Next base: position 7,985,312 of record JAUCMU010000104.1, read on the forward strand.
TGCAGTGTGAAACTGACAGCATGATCTCAAATAGGTAACACGATCACGCTGCTTTTAACAGCACTGAACAGGCCGCACGGGGCCATGAAAAGGATACCAGCACCAGGGCTTCATTTGCTTCTTCTTCTTCCGTCCCATTTTGGTAATAACACGTTATTGCCTAAACCAACAGGAAAGGAATGTAATTTATGACTCAAACCGTCACTAAATGCAGCTTTCTGATTTCAGATCGGAACACGCAAAAATGGCGCGGCTCCCCTGATGTCTCTTCTCCCACAATGCAGTGGGATATGACGCAACATCGCCCGCGCGCTCCTGATGACGTTAAGATATCTCCTCCTATTTGGTATCTTGCAACCCCGTGTAAACGTTGTTTAACTAAATTGGCATTAAATTATTGAATGTCCATATAGCCCCCAAAGAAGCAAAAACAATTTATAAACAATCTATACCTCTCCCTTAAGCATTTGAAATTATTTTGTATTTGCTGTATTTGAATTGTATTTAATATGTTAAGATTCTGCTAAATAAAACAGAAAAACAAAACAAAACAAACAAACAAAAAACCTTGCAATCCCGTCTAATTTTGACATTAATAAGGTTCCGATAATCTTTCTTATTTTCATAAACAGGTTTTTGCATTACGGATGCTCATTTTTAAGCATATTTTCTCCCCAAAACAAAAAGTGATTTATATATATAAGGTTATATATATAAGGTAAATAATATATATTAGGTTTAAAAATATAAATTTTTGAGTTGAGTATTAATGGTGTTTAAATGATAGATTAAGTAAGGGATAATGACAGCAGACTGATGCTTTTATAATTTTTCATTTTATAATCACAAATTTGGCACAAATCTTTTGCCTTCACATCTGATGCATGCAATGCACATCTCCACCGCATGGAGGCAACAGACATGGCAGATCTCTCTGCATGTAAATTGTGAAGGCTGAGATTTAAGTGCAGATGTGGATATTTGACTGAGGTTGACCAGCTGTTCAATGATAAGGTGTGAAGTAAGAGTCCTCGAATAAGTTGATGCTTTTTAAGATGTTATTTCAGTGGTATGGTTGTTTTATAATCTCCAAATATATTTATTTTTCTCCTAAATAATTCTACCCTTTCTTGTGGCTTAGAGGCTTATGGCTTGTAGTATGGAGTCAGGACATTGGTTCCACCTAAAAATGGGGCTATTAAAAACTACTGCACTATTACACCACCTCTTTTAATATCCACAACTGTTCAGCAAGTACTTGTTACAGTCGAGCTGGAGATGAGAACGCAGGAGTCGTGCAGTGTGCAAAATGAGAATCTTTTAATTATCAAATTCAGGAACATAGGATACAACAAAGAATTGAGGACATATAAGACAGCGTTAAGCACCAACAAAGTGACTGGCACTAGCAGGGTAAATATACACAAAGACGTAATGGGGGAACTGACAACACCTGGGGAACATATAGAGACTAATAACTAAATAACTAGGACAGGAACACTGAATAAGGGCAAAGGCAGACATGTGGGGAAAACCAAAACAAAACACACAGAATATTTAACAGAAATAGAGCCATCATATTAATCTGTTTAGATCCACTCCAATCTTACCCTAGGGCCCAGGCTGGATAAAAAAGATCCAGTGACCGGAAGTGGAAAAAGATGCAAGAGAAAGAGATAGCAGAAGTGGAGTGGAGCGTTTGAATAACTGATTCTTAATCTGTTACAATAATAAAGTACAAAACATAATGCTGTCTCATAAAATGAAATATTTATTAATTAACTCAAGCCCTTTTTGAATGATAAATATAGGCTGTCACTTTCCAAAAGATTTTCTCCTCTCTGGCAGTCAGAGAACCACAAGCTAGACATTGCCTGCAGTTGACTTTGCTGCTTATGTTTTGATAGGGATTTTGTGTTTCATGGTATTTACTGTAATTTGGGAGCCATTAATATTTGATATCAGCTACTTAACTTCTCCCTTTTTATGAAAGATGTTTTATTAGTGCTTTACAGATAGATTTGCATGCCCTGTGTATCATTGCCATTAGCACGCTGGTAGTTCTATAAAGCTATGCAGAATTTTTCACAGAAAAAAAAAAAAAAATCTGGAAATCAGGATTGGTTTCCTTTCATGTCTTTAGGCATGTATTTATTTTATAGTCCACCTATTAATTCCTATTCTTTTGTATATTCCAGGGTTTTGGGATAATTTTCCTGCATTGAACAAGGTTGCGCTCAGACTCATCCATACTTGGTTACTTGTTTTTTTTATTTTTATAATAATCGTAGTTGCTGAGTCAAGCGTTCATTTATACCAGAGGGAAGGTTAGAGCCTATGAATTATTTCAACACATGCTGGAGGCCCAATGGAGTCAGGAAGCTGTAAGTGATGTCTCTCTGATATTCACATTCTCTTCTTGTTGATGCTGAGATGCTAGGCAGCATAGACTGAGGGGAAAAAAGTAAAGTACTTTGCCTTGGCCTGTCTTGCTGTTCTTGTTATTGTTGCAGAAATTAAATCCACTTATCCTTGAGAGAAGCACTGTTCACATCCTCTTGCCAAATGAACTGGAGTGGATTGGAAATGGGATACCAGGGGAGGCTTGGCTGTAACATTCTGATCTAGAAGAAAATAAGAAACCTTTGCTTTTGCATATGCTTTGTCATCTGGTTCAAATAAGCAAATAAGAGTTTGTGTTTTTGTTAATTTACCAGGTTTCGTAGGAAATTTGGAGAGCAGGTTGCCAAAACTTGCCCAGTCCTCTTGGAGGAAATCTCTGTGATGACCTAATATTGCACTCCATATGATCAGGTCAGGTCAAGCTTTATTGTCATTCCGCTACATGTGTGGACACACAGTGTAACGAAATATCATGTCTCGCAGGACCACGGTGCTGCATAAATAAACGTAAACATAAATATGAACCTAAACCTATACATTTAACTATACATATACTATAAAAAGTTGACTCTACATACACATAATCTAAAACAGACTATACTGTTTACTATACTAAGTACTTTATAATAACTGTGCATGATATGTGCAGAAAAGGTATTTAAAGTATAAGAAGCAGATAGTGCAAAATGATTTATTAGATTTATTTAGTTGTAGGGTCTTGCGGTCAGCAGCACTGCAGTTTCCGTACCAGACAGTGATGCGGTTGGTCAGTCAGCTCTCCCCTGTAGAATGTGCTGAGGATGGGTGGAGGGAGACTTGCCCTTTTCAGTCGGCGGAGAAAATGTAGGCACTGTTGTGCCTTCTTGGAGAGTCTTGGTGGTCCAGGTGAGATCCTCCGTGATGTGCTCCCCCAGGAATTTAGTGCTGCTGACTCTCTCCACAGCCGAGCTGTCGATGGTCAGTGGTGGGTGGTCAGAAGAGTTCCTCCTGAAGTCCATCACAACCTCCTTTGGCTTACTCACATTGAGGGACAGGTTGTTTGCACCACACCACTCAACCAGCTTTGCCACTTCCTCTCTGTAGTGTGTTTCATCGTTGTTGCTGATGAGACCTACCACCGTTGTGTCATCAACAAACTTGATGATGTGGTTGGAGCTGAACTTGGCTATGCAATCGTGGGTCAGCAGCGTGAAGAGCAGCGGGCTGAGCACACAGCCCTGTGGGACACCTGTGCTCAGTGTGGTAATGCTCGAGGTGTTGTAGCCGAAAACGGACTGACTGAGGTCTTCCAGTTAAAAAGTCCAAGATCCAGTTGCAAAGTGAGGTGTTAAGGCCCAGAAGGTTTAGTTTGTTGATGAGCTGTTGTGGGATTATTGTATTGAATGCTGAGCTGAAGTCAATGAACAGCATTCTAACATAAGAGTCTTTGTTTTCTAAGTGAGTAAGAGCCAGGTGGAGGGTGGAGGAAATGGCATCGTCTCTGGAGCCGTTTGGATGGTGTGCAAACTGGAGCGGATTGAGTGTGTTGGGAAGGCTTGTTTTGATGTTGTGCATAATTAACCTCTCAAAGCACTTCATCATGATTGGAGTCAGTTCTATGGGACGGTAGTCATTTAGAAAAGACACAGGGAACTTCTTTGGTACTGGAATCATGGAGGTGGATTTGAGACATGTGGGGACAACTGCCTGGCTCAGCGAGTTGTTGAAGATATCTGTTAGGACATCCGTCAGCTGTGCAGCACAGTCTCTCAGTACACAGTATGTTGTCAGGACCCGCAGCCTTGCGTGGGTTAACCCTGGATAGAGTCTTCCTTACGTCAGCTGGAGACAGACAGAGTGCCTGGTTGTTGGGAGGTGTGGGTAGTTTTTGTGCAGGTGTGCATAGAAAACCGTGCATAGAACTCATTTAGTGCGTCTGGGAGGACTGTGTCATCATCACAGGCCTGTGGCAGGGGCTTGTAATCAGTGATGGTTTGAATGGCTTGCCACAGGCTCCATGTGTCTTTACTGTCAGTAAACTGATTATTTATTTTTCTCTGTCTGCTCAGTAGTTGTCATGCTGTCCTGCTGTTGTCATTTAGCCATGTTTCAGTGAAAAAAAAAACACGCAACAATCCCTTGCCTCGTGCAGAGTTGAGCGACTGAGTTGAAATGAGTCCAGTTTATTTTCCAGTGAGCGAACATTTGCGAGCATGAGTGTCGGAAGAGCTGGTCTGGTGGGGTTAGCCCTTAGCCTAGCTCGAATCCCTCCACGCTTGCCGCTGCGTCTGACCACGCCGCCATCTTGGTTTTTCACTTGGGAGTTGTTTAGCAAATAAGGTTAAAATAAGACACTGAAAATGTTTTTTTTTTTTTCTTACCCATAATAGCAGTACTTTAACAACCCCTTAAATGTGAATTTTGCATTAAACTCCTAATTTGCTGCATGTTTGTTAAGTTTAGATAGTGGGTGGGATTATTTGGATGAAGAATATGGTCATCCAGAATATGTGCTTAATAAGTACTAATGACAAGTCAATATGTTAATAACAGGCATACTAATATAAGCAACTAGTTAATAATTAGAATTCATCTTTAAACTAAATGGTGTTGACTGATGAAGTTGCACATGGAAATAACAAAAACTTGATTTTCTCTATGGGACTCTTTAAATTTTAAAGTCTATAAGTTTAAAATGCATAAAAATACATGTCCTCTAACTCATACTCAAACTAACAACATATTGCACATAACCAAAAGAAATGAATATGTGCAGCTGCCGCTTCCTTCAGCATCTCTTAACAGCCTTTAAAAGTATCATAAAATCCTCTGCTGATTATTTTCGTTCCAAAAGCTCTCATGTTACTCTGCGTTAAGTATGATACCCTGAGGTCTGACAATTTTATGCTTAAGTTTATTGGCTGCCGTAAAAGACAAGTGAAAGCCTCCTGCCCTTGTCATCTTTAGCAGAGGATCCGTGGCATCCGTGTAAATGTCTGTGTAACTTACAGCATCGTTTGCTCTCAGTGCCATCCTGACACCTGCATTCTCAGCCACTTACGAAATGTGAGCCCATCGTGTGCTGACAAGATCAGAGGGAAAGGTTATGGGTCTCCTCCGGTGGGTTAGGGCATCAAGACATAAACTGCATCTCTAGAGCATGTTCAACAGCTTCTATTCATACTGTCACTTTTACCTGAATAGAATCTGAAGTCCTTGAATTATGGATCTGTGAGGAAAGTCACAAGAGCAGCGAATTCACACTGTAATTTACCCACAAATACACTAGTGAACAGACTTAAAGCCAAGGGCAATTGAAACAGGAACAATTGGTTGAGTCTGACCTGCTGCTATAGAAACGTGCAGAGAAATTCATCCAAAACAATTTTTATATAGCCAATAAAGACAACTGGCTTATTGGCTTACTTAAAGACAAGTAACGTAAACAAAAGTTACTGCGCGTGCACCCTTTTGTGGCCCTAACTTAACTTCCGGTAAACATTCCAATAGAATAAATTGTGATTGGTCTCATCTTTGTTGCATATATTTAACCACTGAAAGCCATGCTTACACTGCATGGTAAGAGTTATATTGGTTCATGCCAAGGGCGGACAACCAACAACTAAAGACAATTACTGAGTGTCATGACAACAGAATTTCATTTAAACAGAACCAAACCATGCAGCCTAAAATTACCCAAACACCTAACAGCAATTTAAGAAATGCGATATTTCATGACAGTCATTTTGTCATTTCCACAGTCATTTCCAGTACAAGCCAACTTACAACTTTCAATCCAATTACAAAAATCATTACAAAGATTAAAAATAATAATAAAAATAATACTGGACAATGCTGATGCTTTGCCAAACCAAACATAGCCTTCAAACTCATCAACAGAAAATGCTGGTATATTTCATATCAGTGACATCTAGGTCATTGATTTTTCAGAAACCTAGACTATGTCACTTGTACAAACAACAAAACAAAACACTGCACTTCTGAAGGCCTCGTTAGCTATAACTCCTGTAACACACATACTTTTCTAGATATTTCAAGTTAACACACTATAAACAATTATTTTAATGGCGTTCCTTATCTCAGAAATGTATTGGTTACGTATGTAACCCAGGGAACAGAGACATTATGCCCCCTCAGCGCAGGCTTTAGGTTCATGGCAGGAGGGATGTAATATCTATGTTCTCTCCTGCAGGGAACAAGGGTTAAATACGTAACCAAGACATTCCCTTTCAGTCAGTCACTTTGACATTACGTTAATGACTGACATCACGGGGTCCCTATGGAAAGCGCCACAACCCAGTCTGCACCATGAGAGGGGCGCTCAGCCGAAAGGTCCGGACGCGTGAGCGGGACAGATCCGAGGTTGTCTATCATGATCATCCCAACACCCTGGGGACCAGAAGTGGGCCCAGCAGGGGGCCAGGATATATGCAAGTTGGGGACGGAACTAGACCAAATCAAGGGAACACGGCAGGAAGAGGCCGTGGAACAAAATGTCAGGGCCGAGGAGGGTGAAGGATGCCCCTCCATCAGCACAGTACTGGCTACTCTGGTTAACCTTAACTGAGGGGCAAGAAGGAGTCAGCGAACCTGCCAGAAACACTGGAAGAATGCGCTCGGATCCTGGAGGAATGGCACAGCAAGCAGTCACCCTTCCAGTCCTTTCAGATTTGCCTGTTGTTACCCAGTACACAGGAGGACACGGGATCTACATGGAGGTTATAAAACCTCACAAAAGTGTTGGGTGTCGCCCTACCCACAGCTCTGTATATGTCTGTAAACACCCAGGTGGGGTCAACACTCCAGGTGGAGTGGGCTCTCATCTCTAGGGGGCATGGCTCACCTTGACTTGGTAAGCCAAGGTAATGGCATCGACAATGAGCCAACCTCTGTTTGGAGACAGCATTCCCCTTCTGCTGACCTCCGAAACAAACAAAGAGCTGTTTGGAGTTCCTAAATCGTGATAATCATGATATGAAGCTATAGCAGCGACATAGACCTTTAAGGTGGAAGTGGACAGCCTCCGTTTCACCTTCTCCTGTAGAAAGGTAAGGACCCCAGAGATCAAGCATGGTGAGAGGCGCACCAGTCAATGAACAGACCCCACTTCAGAGCATTGACCTTCCTCATAGAAGGGGCTCTAGCCTTAGTGATGGTATTCACCACGTCCCATCCAGAAGCCACACATGCAGATTCCACAGGTTGTGGCGCGGTGCCAAATTGTGTCCTTCCTCAGGGTAATCTTTTAGGGAGGGGCTGCCGATAGAAGCACAAGGTCCAGAAACCAGGTTCTGAACCAACTCCTGATCTTGCGCACATCTTGGGACAGTTTCATATGCAACAGGCCGAGTGGCAGACCTGCAGCTATGGCTGCCATATGCCCCAGGAGCTTCTGAAAAGATTTCAGCGGAACCTCTGTCTGATGGAGCTGCACCAGTTCAGCATCAGTTCAGCAATGATTGTGACCGTTGAGTGAGACGAGCAATCATGTTGACCGAGTCCAGTTCCAAACGGAAGAAAATAGTTACTCTGCACAGGGGAGAGTTTGCTCTTCTCCCTGTTGACCCAAAGCCCCAGATGGCTGAGGTGCCTGAGCACTAAGTTCCCTGTGCTTGCACAACTGATCCTTCGATTGTGCTAGAATAAGCCAGTCGTCAAGATTGAGAATCCGAATGCCTTGTTTCCAAAAATGGGACAGCATAGATGGTCTGTGAGGAAACTACAACACTCAGAAGCACACGGTCGAAAAGCTAATCCGGAGGACATACTTAATGAATGTTTGAATTAAAATGAAATTTGCAGCCATGGCCTAATAGATATAGACTTGGACCTGAACCAGAAGATTGTGAGTTAGAGTCCCAGGTTCGGCAGGGATTGTAGGTGGCGGGTGTAAATATCCAGTGCTCTCTCCACCTTCTATACCCCAACTGAGGTGAGACCCTTGAGCAAGGCAACGTTCCCCCAACTACTCCCCGGGCGCCACAGCAAAGGCTGCCTGCTGCTCCAGGTGTGTGCTCACGGTGTGTGTGTTGTTTGTTCACTTCTCACTGCTGTGTGTGTGCACACTTGGATGAGTTAAACGCAGAGCACAATTCCTAGTATGGAAAGCCATACCTGGCCACATGTCACTTCCTTGCTCTTTTGTGATAGCAAAAGTTCCACGTGCGATCGGCTCTAAATCAAGAAGCTGAATGGTGAGGCGCGCCGTCATCTTAAATGCACATATGCACTGGAAAGTGGCTGGCGCACTCTCACCAGCCAATCCTGAGGCTTGTTTTACAAGATCAGAACGGATTGGTCTCCCAGGCAAGACCCCATGATGTAAGTCATTGACGTAATGTCAAAGTGACTGACTGAAAGGGAATCAGAATTCAACGTAAAGATAGCAATACAAAAAGTCAGTTCCATGCAATTCCATGCCAAAAAAAAAAAAAAAACTGGCAAAAAAACTGAATTGCAACAAAGTTATTTTCACAACCGCATGGCTAAAGAAAAACTAAATTCAAAACCGTTTAGCTATTAGTAATTGAAAATATTCCAATAACTGAACAAATTCATGTAAAAGAAAGATTAAGCATGCCAATGAGGCCTTTTTTAAAACATCAGAAATATTCAATAGATGCTTTATACTTTAATTCAAAAGGACAATTATGTAATTTCCCATGCTTAATCCTTAAATTAACCCACAACTAGCTGTATAAATTCATTGTTCTAAGCAAGACAGAATAGTTTCATCTCTTAATGTTTTCAAAGAACTGCAAATTATAGAGCAAACCAAGTTCTACTTTCACCATCAACACTGTCATTATGTAAAATTCTGTCGCTTTGAAATCTACATAAGTTCAATCAACCTTTAAAATAGCTTGCATGTGACAAATTAAACTTAAACTCAAGCAGGCAGTTGTTTATTGATGCATGTCATACATGTATGTGGCATTCTCGAGAAACTGAATTGCTGCCAGAAAATTCAGTGCTTCAGATTATTTCCTCTTGTTTTGTTCTTCCTTTCTGCCTCTCAATTACTACTAAAGATGAATATTTCAGCAGATGGAGCCGCAGAGGTCCACAGAAACTCCACTTCTCCAACCCTGTCAATGAGATCTTCTAAAGAAGAAAAAGTCTGTTCTACTTCATGTGGAGCCAAGACGAAAGATGTCAGAACCTTTCACATGCATTAAATCTTACAAGCCAGTCTTCATGACAGATCAACCCATCAGATACCGCCAGTCCAGTTGTCTCTCTCTATTCTGTCTTGCGTCTCTTCTTTCTCTCTCTCTTCCTCCTTCTCTCCAATCCATTTCCCATTTAAAGTGTCCTGGAATCTTCTTGCAAATGTCAATTAATAGACAAATAGATTTCATCTTCTTATTCCTGCAGCCATGGTGAATGAATCTGACCTTTCTATCCTCTCCATGTTGATATTTTTTGGTTTGTTTTTGTATTTTATTTTTAGGGCACTTGCATGAATGTTTAACCGTTTATTATGCTTGCTTCTGGTTGTCCTTTCTGAATTTTACAGAACTAAAAAAATAATAATTTGCCAGGCCCCATGGTACAAAATTAACACTTGTCAAGTGTCAAATGAAAGTCAGAATTGGTAAGTAAAGTATCAGCAGTGACCAATAGCTTCGTCATGGTTTTATTATTGGAATAACATTATTAATTGCTGATAAGAGACAAATAAATTTGAACAGTAACGTGTTGCTATATCTTCTGAAACTTTCTGCCTGGTCTCATTACATAAACATACCTGAGCGCATTTTTTAGTGAGACACGAAATGCGTACCAACAAGTACATATCACTACAGTTTCCAAAAGACAGTAAAACCTTTTTTACAGTTTTATAAACAAATTTACAGATAACAAAGTTTCGATTAATAGGGCGTAATTTTTGGTCTTTACTTGAAGAATATCAGGGGTCAGGGGTCACATATTAAACCTGTATTTTAGCAGCACTCAGTGGACATTTCTCTTTGAAACTGCGGCGAACCGTTCAGTAAGGTATACATAAAAACAGTGTTGCACAAAAAGTGCACCATGGTACATATTTTCATGCATAAAGTGTAAATATTATGTGTAATATAGATGTGTATTCCTCTAACAAGACATAATCTTGATGTTTTTGTGCCAGATGACATTTTATAAAGCAGATTATCTCATATTTCTCATATTTGAGTGTTGCCAGAAATTGCATTATTATAAACATTCAAAAAATAAAGCCACTAGTTATGCTGTCAAAGGGACATAAATATAATCATTTATTTAAAAAAAAAGTAAAAGTAAAAATTGTGAGTGTTATTTATATATTTTAAATATTTATTTATTTAAAAAAAAGAAAAGAAACTGAAATATTCAAAGAGAGAGGCTTGATGAATTGTTCGGGCATAGCATTAATAATGAGGATATTGAGGATATAACAGTTACTGTGTTTGGCGTACTTGAGCCTGGAGCATGTGTTGCTGCTCTTTAATTCAGTCTTCATGCTCTTGGTCTGTTCACTGATAAGAGCTGCTTTACAAACCCCTCACACACTTATATGTTCTAGAATGACGTCTGACTCACACCTAAGCAAACTGCTCTGTAGAAATGAGAAAAATGAACTTCAAAATCAACCTGTTGATCTGAAAACATACAGAAAAATGTTGGAATAATATGATCATTAGATTATCCTTATTCTGTGGACCCTTAAGATTTACGTAAATTTAGATTTAAGTTTAAAAAAAGACTGTAGTACAAGATGCTTTCAAGAAAACATAATCATACTACACACCAATATACGTGGTATTATTTATATTAGATTATTTTATTAGATCTTTTTATTAGGCCTTAACTAATTTTTTTGCTTTTTTGATACTATAGCACAACATGTAAATTTAATAAAAAAATAGCTTAAATCAACACAATGCAAATGTAATGGTGTTTCATTCCAGAATTAATTGCTATTTTGAACAAATGGGTTAAGCGAACGATTCAAAATACTTTTAAAAACACTTTTCTTTCTAAATGAATCAGTGTTTTGAATACATCATATGAATTTAATAAAGGAATTCAAATCAATTAAAAAAACACAGTGTAGTCAGAATAAAGTGAGTCACAAGACTGACTATGATTCTTGAAATGGCTTCTTAAAAGTCAGCTGGAGAATGGGGATTGGTTGAGAAAGGTGCGCTGAAACAGATTATCGTCAAACCAGAAACACAGAATAACAGAATTGGTTGAAGTATTGAGATGTGCAGCAGCCAATCAGAAGAATGGAGTGACAGGTTTGGTTGACATACTGGAGCATGAGCCAACCAATCAGGAGAATGGAGTGACGGGATTGGTTGGCATACTGGAACATGAGCCAACCAATCAGGAGAATGGAGTGACGGGATTGGTTGGCATACTGGAACATGAGCCAACCAATCGAGAATGGAGTGACCGGATTGGTTGGCATACTGGAACATGAGCCAACCAATCAGGAGAATGGAGTGACGGGATTGGTTGGCATACTGGAGCATGAGCCAGCCAATCAGGAGAATGGAGTCACGGGATTGGTTGGCATACTGGAGCACGAGCCAACCAATCAGGAGCAGCAAGCAATGGATGAGACCACAAAGGCAACAGACAAAAGCAACAAATAACGCTTTGAAATGTAACACTAATAGAGAATCACTTGCCAGCCACTGGCATAATGATGTAAGTGAGTTAAAGAGCTGGTTCCCACTGACTTGCATAGAGTTTTTTTCCTTACTATGGAAGTCATTGGGGACATATAAAAAGCACATATGCCTGTGTGAAAAATGCAAACAAAAGAGCTCCAACAATTTCCCCATCACTTCTGTTCAAGATTGTATTTGTTTCTAATTACACTTACCTAATTACACTGCAAGCAGTATCTACAACTATTTACTATCAGTGTAAATAGCTTCTCCCGTATTTGAGAGCGTAAGTGTTTCTACACGTGTTCACGTGTTTTTACCTCAGTTACTACAAGAAAGACAGCACAGCAGTGCAGCTCTATTTCATTACAGACACTTGCTTATGTTTCCTTTGCTCGTTCACCTTGGTCTTGCTCATTATTGTCATGTACGAACTAGAACAAAGTAATGCCTAAATTATTCTTTTTTCTTTTTTTTTCCCTTGTCCTGACTCTTTCATTTTAATAATAACCATAAAATCGCATCAAATGTAAAATCCATTAAGCCTTCATGTTTTACAGTCCTGAGTGGCATCTCAATCCACAGAAGTCTGAGTCACTCACAACGTTCCGGTTGGAATGACTGACATCTTTGACCTTTTTTGCTGTTTGTCCTTGGGAGCAATAATGCAATTTGCTTACAAAGGCAGCCTACAAACAAAATACAGAAATTCTGTAGCTTTTCTGCTGTAGCTACAGTATATAATATAATACAGAGCCAACTGGTAAGACCTTAATAAGAAATCAAACACTGCTGGAAACGTCAAGGATGTTCTTGAAAATAAAACAGGCCAGTGAATTATATTAATACGGCATGTTAAGGTTCAGGAGTTTCTCTAAAGAAAAAAAAAACTGAATAAAGGTCCACATGAATATTATTTGAATTTAACTGCAACAGAACGCAGACCTTTCAGTGAAAGCTAATGTTATTCAACCTTATAATTTTAAAAAGATTAATTAGGAAATAACACGAAGCAGCTCTAACAAGCAACTTCCTCACAGTCCCGGGTTGATTTTATTTACAAGTCTTCCATGTGATATTCATATTGAACTGCACCATAAACCCATTCAAGTAAACAGCCCTTGAGGTTAACTGAGGTTAACTCTCTCACTCAAGGCTGCATGGTCATAACTAATGAATCACTGTCTCCACTAATCAAACCATCAGTGATCTGGTTGAGAACCCTGAGACTTCACCACCACACCAAGCACTGGCCACGTTTTCAACATCATTCCAAAGCATCAAACGTCAGACTGTTTAGATGAAGCATAAAGAAAAACTTTTCCATTGGTTTCATTCACTGCAGAACTAATAATAACGCCTTAAGTGCAATGCAGACCTCATGTGTGGTCATTGTACATTTCAAAGCTTCAAAGTTTTTTGTTGTTGTTGTGTTTTTACAACAGAGTGCACATACTGCTCAGCAGAACAATCATGATAATCCGAGCAGAATTTAGATTTTTAAGTGCACAACACAAGAGGTAGCATTAGGAGTCTTCTGTCCAGGAGCAGTAAAGGTTTGTCATAAATGAGGAACGTCGTATTGTCAGGCGTTCTATGAGACTTAAAGGGATAGTTCACCCAAAAATGAAAATTTGATGTTTATTAGCTTACCCCAAGGGCATCCAAGATGGAGGTGACTTTGTTTCCTTAGCAGAACACAAACGAAGATTTTTAACTTAAACCGTGGCAGTCTGGTAGTCATATAATGGAAGTGGATGGGATCCAGACATTGCACCAGACCTTTCAAAGTAAAAAAAACATTCACAGACAAATCCAGATTACACCCTGCGGCTCGTGACGAAACATTGATGTCTTAAGACACGAAACGATCGGTTGTTGTGAGAAACTGAACAGTTTTTATATCATGTTTTACCTCTGATAGACAACCATGTTCAAACCGTCACAGTTTCGTGCTTTGGCGTAGGATACGCAAAACGCTATTCACAACAGATCACTTCCGGCGTTCACGCGCTTGCGTATCTGACGTTTGCGCATTCAAAGCACGAGTTCACAACAGATCACTTCCGGGGTTTGCATAATCTACGCTAAAGAGCGAGGCAGAGACGGTTTGGACACGGTTTTCTGTCAGAGGTAAAAAATGATATAAATACTGTTCAGTTTCAGAGTATCAGAGCGATCAAATCCCTCAGCTTCCACTTGAACTTTACTTAATGTGCACCGGGACCTTCTGCTGCAAATAATTCGGATAGAGTCATATCATGTGTCAACCGGAGAGAGACAGAGCATAGGCTAGCAGTGGCGGACGCTCGCACAAAGAACCATGACAGCTCAGACTCCATAATTAAACGAAGAGTGACGATGACGAGACACTTTGTCTCTCTTACGGACCCTGTCACCTCCTTCGTGTGCCTTATCCTGCCGCCCCATGTGTTGAATCCACACACAACGATAACAGACGTCTACTGCTCTCCACCTGCACATATATTAAGATAATCTTAAATTATTCAACACTTATGGGATAGCACTGAAAAAAGCAGTTTAAGCACAACACTGTTTTTCGGCAGGATGGTTCTCTTGAGTGAAAGTTTAGCTCCAGTGAATTGCGATGCTCCATAGATTCACTGCCTGTGCAAAATCCTGCAGTTGTATGCATGAGTCTATTTTAAAGAGATATACAGCTCACTTCATAACAGCGGTTGACTGACAGGTAAGAGGGGTCGAACTGTACCTTTCTAAGGTTAGATCAATATGGGAGCTATAACTTGGCAGCATATAGGAGAGTTGGATTTGAACAAGGCCAGAAGGACCGCTGCTGTCCAGGTGCAGGTTAACAGCTACATTTTCTTTTTTCTTACAGTCGATAGAAGATGCTACAACCTATAGATTCAAAAAGTTACAGAGTCAAAAGTAAAACTGTACATTTTCTGAAGAAAACACCTATGCAAAACTCAACCGTGCAGCAGCAAGGTTTTGTGGGACGTTGAAATAGAGTCATTCTGACTATATTTTTAAGTGTATTGCTATGTGATTGCTAAGTGGTTGAACTGAGAATCATTGTCTTTTAAATTCCATTTTTAATTGAGACGACAACAGGAAGAAGAATTGCAATACAAATGCAAATAAAAATTTATATTGATCATGTTTAACTAAAAGCAAAAAGTGCTAGTGCAATATAACACACACACATATATATATATATATGTATATGCTTTTGAAAGAAGTCTTATGCTCACAGAGGATACAAAAAATAAATACAGTAGTGTATAATTTTAAAACTGACTATTTTCATTGTATTTTATAATATTTTAAAATGTAATTTATTCCTTTGACTGAATTTTTTCCAGTTATTATTTCAGTCTTAAGTGTCACGATTTTTCAGACATTATTCTAATAATTGCAGCTCAAGAAAAATTTCTTGTTATTATCATCATTTACAGTTTTTCTCGATTGGTTTGGCTCATTTCTTGAAACAGAAATTACATTCTCAAAATGACATGGACAGATCTCCAAACCACCTTGCAATTGTTCACAACAGTATGTCATTTCTCATTGGTTTTATCAAATGGCAA
>JAUCMU010000104.1:8010471-8032365 GCA_032275025.1 Enteromius treurensis
TAAAATATATTCACACAGAAAACAGTTATTTTAAATTGAAATAATATTTCACAATATTACAGTTTTTTCTGGATTTTGAATCTAATAAATGCAGCCTTGATGAGCAGAAGAAACATCTTTAAAAACCATTAAATATCTTACTGACCCCACAATTTTTGAACGGTAGTTTATTTTTGGTAAACAATCAAACTTATGGCTTTAGTCTGGTGGGTGGTAAATCATGCAAAAAAATATCCCATAAACTTACACTTAAGGAGGCACCATATCTAGTATGTCTTAGAGAATCAAGGGTGATGGTTTTAACTTGGACCTAAGTAACCACCCAAACTCCCCAAAAAAACACATCAACACACTAAAAACAGAACTTTTACACAAACATATGTATGCATTAGCCAAAAGGATTTGCTGAACCACAGTAAATTGTGGCCACACTTTAAATATGGCTACTCTAGCTCTTGCTGAGAATACAAGTATCTTACATTAACCAAACCACATTATCTGACTCTTGTGTGAAATAGTCACATATGAGGCCCACATGAAGTAACAACCGGGTCCATTTAGACTCCGAAATTGCTCTGGCCAGTGACACAGATGAACATACACACTCAAAAATATGACTCAACCACCACCCACTACGACCTCCAACAATTCTCACACAAAAGAGTCTCTGTGCGCTTGTCTTTTATGGGAGAGTTATGCTTTGAGCGGCTCAACTCCCATGACCACATGTCTTTTCTACACAGAGTATCCTAAACTCGGCCACATGGACATCAAGACGGTCGCCCCACCTTCCCTGAGCTTTAACAAACCCGGGTGGTGCGTAGTGTTAGCGTGGCCACTGATGAAAATAGCATTAGTCAAAAAGGATATACAAGAAACAATTGCTTCTACATTAGATCATTGAAGGAAAACGCAGCCACGAGAAAGAACGGTGTTAAAATGGAGCTGGTGAAGAAACGAGACAAAGCAGGAACAATATTGGTTGCAGCCATTTCCTCCTATACAAAAATAGAAGCGTATCCGGAGGCTGAAGCAATGTTATAAAGAAACTACCCAGCATGTACAGACGGCAAGAGCTGCTAATAGACACTAGCGCAACGTTTCAGCTTTTCAGAGAAACAATTCACATGCAAATGACAGAAATGTAAACTCCATAACCAACAGGGATCTCTTCCCGTTTCTCCCTCTGGGTGGGAGAGTAAGCATGAGAAGATACCTCATCCATATCGATCTCTCTGCAGGCTGTTGGCCTTTCCCGGAAATACTTCAGCTCTGTATACTGGGTGAATGGTGGAGTTTGGCATCATTATACATCAGCTCTCAGATTTAGCTTGCTGTAATAGTAGGCAACCTTAAAATATGGCACCTTGCACCTCTGCAGTTAGTTTCAAACATAAAAAACCTCAGTCTTTCACAAGTTCTATCCGTTGAGAATGTCTATGTATTATTTAAATTATTATCAGACTCTTAATATCACTTCAGCCACACAAAAAACAATGAAAATGACAGGAAAACACAAAGACAAGATACTCCATATTAAGAAAAGCCTTAGGCACGAATCTGACCGAGAGCCATCATATGAACTCCAACAGACCTTCTTTGAAATTCTATCCCATATCCAGGAGGAGGGAGCACAAATCCATAAACCATCTCCACTTTCAAACCGCAGTAGCTGTCTTTATCTCATTTAGACACACAATGGTGTGTGTATGTGCATGTCTGGGTTTAATCGCAGAGGAGCTGATTAGTTTCTGTGCACCGTAATTGGTGCCACTGGAGGGTGAGAGCGATCCATTTCAGAACACACACATGATGAGTATTAAGAAGCACGCAATGGTAGAAATGTTACAATGGCATCTCTGAGCCAAATATGACAGCGGAGAGGATGGAGCAATGTCACTTTTGGCAGGATCTCTGTAAGAGAATAAGCACATTGTGTGTACCATAAAGGAACAGTTCACCAAAAATGTACATTTCCTGAAAATTTACTAATCCTCAGGCAACTCAGGATGTAGATGTTCTTTTACTGGAAAAGGTTTTTTTTTTTTTTAAACTCCCGGTTACTTCCCTCACTCACCAATACATCCTCTTCAGTGAAAAGGTGCTGTCAGAATAAACAGCTGATGACACATCACAATAACCCACAAGTAAAAACGCACTGTGAGGGCACTTATGATGCCCTAAAATGCTCCATACACAGGAACCTCAGGACAATAGAGGAAACCGTCAAACTCCGATTAAGTTTGGACTATACAGTGAACGACTAGGTTTGCTGATCCATTGTGTGAAAGAAACTGAACTCTCATTATTGCATTTAAGGGTCCTACAAAACGATAACTAATGCCACACATGTTGTTGCATGACTTGGATGAATAAAAATCAGATCCATTACACAGATTCAGTATCACACACACACGATTTACTCTTTGCATTTACCTTGCCTTGTACAAATCCAAGACAGAAGAGATTTTCTATAGAGAAACACTAAGCAGCAAAAAAGTTAAAGAGTGCATAAAACAATAGAGCATATCCACTCTGTACAGATTTTTATTAATGTCTCAGATTTTCAAAAAGAAAACACAAATAAAAGGCTTTGATGCTATGTTTAAAAAATAAAAAGAATCCACAAGGAGCATAAGTATCTAAGAAAGATGGAAAACATGTGTGTGCATGTACATAAGATCTGCTATATCAGACATTTAAACTAAGTAAACACACCCCTCTTCAGCCACCCACTGCGAGTCTGGCTCTGGGACAGTGTTAGGAGAGTGACAACAAGGAGAGGTGGATCCTCATAACACACACACACAAACACAGACAAGGGCTTCAAGAGATGGTCAACTGATAACAAATGTCATATTTAAATATAAAAACAACATTTAATATTAACTATCATTTTAAGCGACCCTGGACCACAAAACAAGTCGCTGGGGTATATTTGTAGCAATTGCCAAAAAATACATTGTAGGTCAAAATTTAAGATTTTTCTTTTATGCCAAAAAAGTATCTATAAAAAGTATAAAAAGTAACTATATCTGCACCCTCAGATTGCAGATTTTCAAATAGTTGTATCTCGGCCAAATATTGTTCAATGCTAACAAACTTGCATCGACTGAAAGCTTATTTCCGGGGACACATATTTAAGCATTTTCTGGCAACAAGCATGCTTGATCTAACTTCAATGCACACCTCTAGGACCTGATTCACCTTCCCTTACTAAACACATAAGACTTTCTGCCCCGACGTCGAATTTCTCCACTACAACAATCAGACAGTTTAGAAATTTCCTCTGAACTGAGCTTCCACAGAATGACCCTTTTTGACTGACAAACCAGCGTCAATCTAGTCAACAAAGGTGTCAATCTAAACAAACTTCAATTGTTTCTTACAGAGATCCAGGAAGATTTGCCTCTCCTTTACCTCAGTTCTGGACGTGTCAGAGGGAAAAACAGCTGAGATGCAATTATGTCGCTCCTTGCATTACGACAGCTGTTCCAGGCATGTCATAACACGATCAAATGATTTTCTGTGCTTGCTGAACAGTACGAGTTCACTCTTAGAGCTGTATATATATATATATATATATATATAAAGGATAAAGTTACACCCAGTGCTGTTCAACTTACTTTGAATTAATGAGACAAGCTTGCAGCTCAACAAGATAAAGTCTGCAATCTGTGTCTTTTTTTAACATAAGAATGTCAATTATCAAATTAAACTTTAACAGCTGCATACATATACGGCATCAATCATCAATAAACAGAGAGCTGAGAGGAAGACCATAAACCTGCATCCTGATCTCCATCCTCTCATTCTTCCCCCAGTCCACCGCACAGGGAACAGAGAAGAACGCTTGGCACACTGGGAAGCATCAAAATTGGAAGAGTGCAAAAGCAAATGAGGTTAAATTTTCCAAGCACGAATTTTAACATTATATTAACTCACCAGAAAGATATTCATAGTCTTTTCTGTTCATGCTCTTTTCAATTTACGATCTGGCCTTCTGGTAGGTGTACAGTTTTAATGCTGAGAAATGACCCCCTTTTATGAATCTATAAAATCTAACAATGAACTGTGTTGCACGGCTACATCCAGGTAAAACCTCAGAGATGCATCCACACACAGGTCAAGACAGAACAACTTGTGATGCTCAGATTGCACTGACAAGGCCACGCAGAGATTTGATCGAGCCGAGACTCGGGAACACAGATAACTACGCAACAAACGTGCAGTCAGAGACACGTCTGCCACTATTTGAGCTGACAGAGAGACAGCACAGGCCGTGATAGCTGATGCTCTTTCATGCGAACTCTACCCGCATTTTCATCTAGCACACACTTCCCCAAACACACTTGGCTGCCTTCACGAGAGTAGGTCAGGACTGAAACAGAGGCATTAACAGCAGGTCTCTAGTCGGACGCTTCTTTGGTCATGCTGAATAAAAATATCACAGTAACGCTTGCCAATATCTACAACACCCCAAAAATGGCCCACTCTCTTTTAACTGTGTTAGAGAACTAATCCAACACATTCTCATTCTAATAGTACCAGCCTTCTCTTTCTCACTCTCTTTGGTTGTAATTTTGTTGCTCCTTTTCCTCATTTAATTAAGAAATCTAGGCTCGAAAGAGAAGGGATTTCAATTATATTTTTCCCCCAGACTCAAACTATCTGATAATTCAATTTTTAAGGTAGAATTTTTTCCTGTAGGGCTGCACTATATATCGCATGCGACAGTCATGTGCATGTAAAGCAGAAATAAATCTTCACCAGCTGTTTCCAAATGGAGCAGCATTTAATACACAAAGCAGTAGATCGCTGACAAGCTAAGCAATATCACGTTCATAATAGCAGATGAATCACATGCTATATTGAACGTGATATTGCATGACTATCACATACGACATATCGTGCAGCCATAATTTTGTGTGTTTAATTCATGGTTACATAATTAAAATAATTTAGTGACTTTAATTTAGTAATAATTATTATTATTACATTTTCCAAGATTTATTATTTTTTTATCAAATTTAGAGTAGTAGTCATTTGGCTATACAAAAAAAGTTTTTTTTTTAATGAATTTATTACATTCATTTAATAAGATGCATTGAACTGATCCAAAGTTGCAGCAAAGACATTTACGAAAAAATTAAAAAATGCAAATAAATGATCACAATTTCAACAAAAATATTCAGCAGCACAACATTGCATTGGCAATAATAATAGCACTTTTTAAATCATGTACCAGACAAGCAACTGGCATTGAGATGGATGGGAATGCTAACGGACGGCTTTTTTCTGGTATTATACGTTTTTTTTTCGGTTCAGACAAACAGTTAGTCCCATTCCAAACATATATCACTGGTGCAACGCTGCCAAGTTTGGCCTCTCAAACAAACAGATGACGCCATACAATGCCACCAGCATAGAAATTACACACTTCATCTTACTTAACTGCACTTCACCTTTTACTGAAACCAAATCTGCGCACTGCCCGAGGAGAAGGAGAGCTGATTGGCAGAATCGTGTAGCATATTTACATAGGGTGAGGCATTGTTCCACCTATCCAACAAAACAAAAGCAGCTCACGCAGCGACAGAATGAATCTGCACAACATCATGGCATAAAAACTACTTAGATATTACTAAAAACATAAATTATACCAACACTGATGACAGCTTGATCTACAGACAACAATCAATCCACAACACAACATCAGAAAACACCACAGGCAAATCCGCTTCACCACAAACACGTTTAAAGCGCTCTCTTATCAGCAGTGAACACGTCGATATAGTGGAACAAACATTAACAAGACTGATTACATTGAATACATGGCTCTGATTGGTCGATTACATGAAAAATATTACACTATAGTGTTTTTTAACCATGCTATAAATTAATTGAAAACTTGTTGTAGTTTTTATAGATGCTTATTAGTTATATAACAATAATATAGTAATATAAACATATACACGTTTTCGACAACTATAGGGTATATTACACTGCAATACACTACAATTCACGAAACTAAAGTACGCCACAGTATTTATTACAGTTTATCAGTTCACTATAGTTAATACTACAGTATGCTGTAGCATTCATTAACAAGGCGCTATAATACTATCGTATACAATACACTTTACTATAGTATGTTTTTTTCTTACGGGACTTTTTTTAAACAGCCACTGTAAGATACTGTATATGACACAGACTCCAAGTCATATTTAATTTTTCACTAATGAAATCTGGGGTCTGCTCTTGTACCACTCTTTTTTTTTTCCTTTATGTAATAAAACAACATAACTGAATCAATATTGTGTAGGCTATTTATTTGATAAGTGGTTGTGTAATAAGCAGGAAAATATACTGTCAGCAGGTTTTAACCACAAAATAAACCCCTTAAAAGTGTTACAAGACACCTATACTTCGCATTGTGCTCCATATTACTCCATCCGGGTTATTCTGTAATGAGCTGCTGACTGTACATTATCCTTTAATACAGCGTCTCCTAATAAGAATCATATGTACTGCATGTACTCCTGAGGAATGCAAGGGCAGAGAAACTTGTCAGTTATGCACTAAAGTAGGACAAACAGCACATGCTGAGAGTGTCACTTCAGACTCGTCTGATGGTAGTCCTTGAGCAGGACTGATAGAGCTCTGGTCATTCCTTCCTTCTCTTCTGTTAGCCCGTGTCCTATGGGAAACAGTCAGTTCTCTCAGAGGGACGCGGGGAAGAAGGCTGCCAAGGTCAACTGTGTCCATAAAATCTTGGCAGCAGTATAATGTGACACTAAATCTCAGTGACTGTCAGTGGCTAAAGGAGCTCAAATGAAGGCTGTAGCCTGTCACAAGAACCAGTCCGCTATCTGCGGTCTTAACAGATTTCAAATTAAAATCGGTCATCGTTTAGTCACCCTCATGTTGTCCAAACTTGTAGGGCTTTGCTGCTAAGTCATATGGGTTTGCAACAACATGGGGGTGAGTATATGAAAGATTTTTGGTGAGATGTGGATTTAAAGTAAAGCAATGTTGTGAAGCACAGCTCACACAGATGTCACTTTCAAAATAAACTGCTGGTCAACACAACATTCATGTCACCAGCTTGTTGGGAAATCTTCAAGGAGGAAATCTTTCTTCCGCAAAAATCCAAATCGCATGGATTCCTGTTACAACGACGTGATGTCTGAGGTGTGAATCATGCCCATGTATTAAAATGCTGTTTATAACATACAAGCAGGCAGGCGCATGCTCTAAAAAACTGCAATTAAAAGAGCTTAGTTCAAATAATAAATGATCAATGCATTACCGTAAAGACATTTCCATTCTAACATGCCTCACATAAATTCTGTTCAACTATTTTTCAGTCCTTAGCAAAAGCTAAAAGGGTCGGAGAAAGATCTGTGCTTCTCATGCTAGAAAGGCTCTTTGACATTTCAGTGCCTGATGGAGTCCTGACTCAGGATTCAAATGTTGAACAATATTCCTGTGCTGGTCAAGACGCTCAAACAGACAGAGCCATAGAGACGCAATACTTCCACTTTTCAGTGGAAACAAAACAAAAACAAACGCTTATTTTTAGAGCAAATTAAAGTGAAACAGTACAAAGCATTGCACCATTGGAGAGACACATACACAATTTTCTTTTAAAGGTGCCATAGAATGGACAACTGAATTGACCTTGGCATGGTTGAATAATTACAGTTCAGTACATGTACATAACATACTGTGAGTCTCAAACACCATCGTTTCCTACTTCTTATATAAATCAAGTGTTTGCAAAAGACGACTGAAAAACGGTCAAATTCCAACACAACACAGACTGTTACGTAACAGTCTAGAGGCGCAATAGTTACGCTCACCACATTTGCATATACCCGCCCATAACTTACCATTCAAAATTCATGTGATTCATGGATTATTTCATATTTCTAAGCATTATCAAAAACTGATGCTGAACAGTATTCATTTTCTCCAGCAAAACAGTTTCACAACTGCTTAAACTGCCATAATAAGAATATATAGTCATTTCTTTATTACCATGACAACATTGGCAAGGTGGGCGGAGACGAGAGCATAGACTCCGCCTGATGAACCGACCACAGGTGCTGTCATGTCCGTCACTGACACAGCCAATGAACCTGCAGGATGACACAAATATGTTTTTTTTTAACCCGAGTCGATATCATATGAAACAAAACTACTGTTAACAACTGACCAAATAACATTTGAACTAACAATGGCAAATTAAATTTAAAGGGGTCATACGGTCCTACATGTACTTTTACAAGCTGTTTGGACTGAAATGTTTGTTGGGAGTGTGTGAACAAAACCAACCTACAATAATAAAGAACCACTAGTAGTTTTCTTTTAATTTAATAAAAATAAATCATTCATGATCCAGCCTCACCTACAGAAGCAGTGAGTATAATGTCTTTTAATGAATCGTTGCGCCTTTCCTAATAATGTGCTAATCAGCAAGTTTCCATATGAATACGGCTAAAAAAAAGATCCTACCAGAAAAACTCGGAAAAAGGGCATGGTCAGCGGAGCTCGTGAAGATTTAAAGGGGATGTACACTGAACAGTGTGATTTCTAAAGAGCTTTTTTTGATAGGGTAAAATTTGCGTTTTTTGCACTATCTTTGATAAATTTTAAAACAAATTATATTACAAACTTTCCATTAAGATCCTAAAGAATCATATTAGCTTGTGAAAGATTTGCTTTGTATCACTCCTTTAAAAGTTGGAAAATGGAAAGTGTATTAGTGACTGCAAAGCAATAGAATTCCTAAGATCTCAGTTTGTGTTTCCCAGAAGAAAACAATGCAAAAAGTATGTGGTTGGAATCTTAATTAAAAAATTTAAATAATTCTATAAAATTGTAACTGTTCCTTATGTGGGTGTTTTAAATGAAATCAGAACTGAAACTTGATTTAATTGTCTGCC
The DNA here is from genome assembly GCA_032275025.1 of Enteromius treurensis. Lineage (NCBI taxonomy): Eukaryota > Metazoa > Chordata > Actinopteri > Cypriniformes > Cyprinidae > Enteromius > Enteromius treurensis. The sequence continues at coordinate 8,019,423 of JAUCMU010000104.1, forward strand.
CTCATACAAAGCGTTTTCACTGTGCCTAATCTTGTCTTGTTTATTGATCACCGACCTCTGCCTTGTTCTTGCATTATTTTTCAGTTTTTTGCCCCTTTTTGGAGATTCTTAGTTGATCGACCGACCCACGCGACCCCTCTGGATTATTCTTGTGTTTTGCCTCCTTTATACCTGTTTCTGATGTCTGACCCTGCCTGCACAACCATGTTTCCAAATAAAGCATTCTGTTACATGATCAAAATCCAGTTATTATTTTATTATTTATTATTATTAAATTAATATGTACAGTATTTTCCAAAATACTTTTACATTGATTATACTTATTATGTTTTTTATTTCTTATGTACAATTATTACATTTAAATATGCACGTTACATAATGCACCATATGTTTACTCTTCGTGATAATGCAGGGTAAACACACACAAACACACACACACACACACACACACACACACACACACACACACATACACACACACACACAAATACAAATACAAATGCAAAAACAAAACGTTTCTGTATCTGAACCCATCTTGATCTGTACTCATTATCATGTTATTTAAATACTAAAGGAAACAGCAATTTCAGCTGAACAAGTATAAAAAGTGTCTTAATGTGGAGATGAAAACAAACACGCAACCTCTAATTACTTTATCAGGTTTCTGAGAATAACCTTGTGAAGATGTTATTATATACATCCACATTCACACAGTGAATACACATATTGTGATCAGACCTAAACAGCACTATTGATGAATGTTAAGTAGTAGAGGGATGTGATTTAGTGACACCTGGTGGGATTATTTCATTTACTTTAGCCGAAAGTGGCGGTGGTTCAAAACTGTTCATATTTTGTTTTTTTGAAGAAATGTGAGAATAAAGTTCAATATAAGATATAGTATTCTTTTTACTCGGTTAGCTTGGTTCAGTCTTTTCTCTTTGTAAAAGTAGAAGGTCTTAATACAAAAAAATATCTTTTAATTTATCAGGGTTTTTCTCTCAAATTCCATGCAATTTAGGGCAAAATGTCAGACCAGGTAAGTCTTCTGGCTATGTAATTATTTAAAGATTTTTGACAAAGCATTGCAGTATATAAAATTGTTAAACTTGCATAACCAAGACTGCTGTAAGCTCTACAAACTATTTCTCAACTATTTCACATTCTAACGTCTGCCTTTTCCAAATATTCCCAAAAATGTATGACTAATTTCCCAGTTCTGTGTCTGGGCTGCAGTAAAGTAAGGGCTGGGGTTAAATTCCTCCCTCACAACATCTGCTGCTCATTCTCCAGGAGCACACACATACACACACACACACTGATATTAGCTGCTAATGTCATCAGGGAGAATGAAATGACATTTCCACTTCAAATCAAACCCCACAGCTGATGGAAAATGCAGGTGAACGGCCCCCTCCTTTTTTCTCTCCTTTGCTCTGCATCATTCTCACTTTCTTTCCTCATGCCTCTTCATCTCTGTTTTTTCTTGCATTCTTCAGTTTGGTTTTTTTGTTTGTTTGTTTTTACCTCTCTGTTCCTCCCAGCAGGGGATGCAGACTGTTGTGTGAGGTTTTCTAATGTTGGAAAAGCTCAGAGTGTTTGTAGCGTTTAATCAGCTTTCCATTTGTTAATCTTCACAAGTCTGAAAGCACATGGCTGGACATGGAAATAATTATATAATCATTATGTTATACCAACATGTTTGCTTTCATGCACATGACTCATTTGAATAATTTCCAATTTTGATTTTGATGTGATTTTATGATTTTTCATAACTTCATTTGTTAGTAAATGGCATAAATGACACATTTTACTAATGACAATGTATCAAAATTATATAATTAATGACTACAGGAATATAAATATAAATTATATGTGTAGAAAACATCCACTTAAATGAATTCCCAATAATTAGATGAATTACCAGCAATTTGTAGAAAGGCCAAATTAATAAAACAATATTATAAATAAATGTAACCACAATAAACTAGTCTGGTTAAGTCATAAGTGTTTTGTCATGATCAAAAGAGCTGCCTGAACCCTTGAAAGAAGGCTTTTCAGTGTTAGGAGTCTGAAAAGGAATAATTAATATTTCTCAAAGGACTGCATCCTAGAGAGAATGTGTCCTCCCTAGACCAGTTCTTCTGTGGTTCAAGATAGAGTCCTTTTGCACCAAATACTAGAATGAGAGGGTCTAGTGTACACGGCCATGTCTCTGCTTGCCTGGTTACAGAATGAAAATACTATTCGAATTATAATTAGAAGAACACTTTACTTGTATTAACTTAATTATAGGTAATGGCAACAGTGCTTTACTAATGCAGTTTTTCATCATGTGATTAATTTAAAACACAAAAGAAAATATATTGCATTCATCAAAAATATTTTTGTCTGACATAACATAATGAAATTGAACAAGCTCAGTCTTTTTCAGTGAATTCATTTTTTATGAATTGGATGGAATCTATGCAAAGGGTTGTCGGCAATTGAAGGATGTGGAGGATGCTCCATAAAGTCTCAAAGAATCCTAATATCAAGGGATCTATAGGTAGCAGTATATAATGTGAATATTGCCAGAACTGTCAACCATAATAACCCTGCCAACAAATTAAACTGTTTATTTTGGCACACAGGCTTTGATCAGGACTAAAGGTTTAAGGGAACATTTAAGTATAGGGACCAAATCTCACTATTAACTAATTGCTTTTTAGCGTCTGTTATTTAAAAAAAATACAGTTAATTTATCACCAATGAAACCTACTAATGATATTTTTCAGACAGTGCGGTTTTGGTGATTTCTTTTGGGAGACAATAACTCCAGTTGTTGTGCACTTTGCTCTTTAATATTTTGCAGAGCTTTTACATTCACAAACAGCTACAATACACACTACATGAAAGGTAAAATCTGAAAAAGCCTAATAGGGGCTTGAAGGAGATTGCAGAAATAGGGACTTGAAACTTTCTCATCACAAACAAAAAACCTTAAATATATGCTATGTTTGACTCACCTGCCAGTACGCCACATACATACACCAGGCCGATTCTCAAAGCTCCGTGGACCATCTCTAATGGCACACCCACCAAAAGTTGCATGGCCATGTTTAGACCCAGGTGCTCAATTCTGAAATATATAAATCAGCATTAGCAGAATTAAAGATGTGCCTGAGAAAGGGATTACTATTTTTCCCAGATTAGATTAGATGAGAGTGTCTGTATGTGAATAAAAGCTTCACTTAAATGTGTTTATGAAATAAAGAAATCATATATTTTTTTCCAGAAGACTTTGATTAAATTGCTTTATTTATTTGGATAACTTTTACAATATCTTCAATTACTTTTTGAAGGTTGTATACTCCCTTGAAGATTCTCAAATTATTCACAGATCAAAAGAGCAAAAATATAGTAATATAGAGTAATATGATAACTGTACCACCACCTGCTTTTACCAACCTCCAGATGTCAGTGGTGAACTCAAGAATATCTGGATATTTAAAGAGTCAAAACAACGCTATTAAGTTTAATTAGCAGCAAAGAGTTTCTCATTTTTGTTTCTTTATAAGCTTTTCCCTGTAACAAAACCTTAACTTATTGAAAAAACGAAAATACTTGTCAGAGTAATGTGTCAGAGATGAGACATGCACTGGGTGTGCGCTGACACACGAGTGACCTGAATCTGGCATGAGTCATTTCCTAATTCCACCTATTTCAACTTTGTTTAGTCCAGCTTTTTTTCGAAAGCCCTGTTCACTTCACCAGCTGCTCTAATTCTTAGACTTTCAATACTGCACATGGAAAAATGTTACACTCAAAGTTCTTCACATCTACAACATCATAGTGACATATCTGGGTGACAGAGAAATTCTTAACTACAGGTAATGTTGCTAATGTCACATACTTGGCTCTCCTCAACATTGCCAAACAGATTCAATAGAAGCCCAGTGGGGCAAATCTGGACCCAGATCTAAAATAATAAGAAGCAGGACAAGGTCAGAGTAATCATCCTCATAGAACAAGGACCTGAAATTCACCAAGCTTCAGATAACTGGGGCATATAACGTAAGTCAATACCCTTGTGAAAAATATACTAAAACATATTTGAAATACATTTATTTCATGCTTAGTATACTACAAATATACTATTTGTATTATAATATTGAATATTTTCATATGTATGTACTTAATAGAATGCAATGCAATTGCAACAATAGTATACTAACTGGTAGCTCATTTTGTACTCAATGCACTTTATTTGTGCAGAAGTAGTGCTGAAGTCCAATTAAATACATACTTAGTATATCTGATTGTGTTACAGTGGAACCATTGCAAGTACACTTTAGGTGCAATTTAAATATTTAAAATATTTAAATTACACAATCCACATTAAATGTGACATAAAAGTGCATTTAAGTAATATTCCAAATAATGTTTAATAAAAAAATCTATATCAGTAGGTCTCAAGTTATCTGTCAGTAAATAGCTAGATTTGAACTATACATAGTATGAAATAAGTATATTTTGAATATATTACTTTTTTACTAGGGTAGGATGATCATACAGAACTAAAAGAAAGAACCACTCACAGACAGCGTAGTCATATTACTGATAAAGACATCAGCCAGACAAAAGAAACAAAGAAATGAAGCTGAAGAGCCTTTAATAAAATATCTGAACTGAATGTGAACATCTCTGAATATATTAGCCAATCTTCAGTACAAGCACTGTTCATCTTTCACAACAAAAGACAGTTCATGTCCCCAGAAAGAGCATATAAATGTAATTGAATTACATATCAGGACAATCTGCATGAATGATCTTGAATTATGAATGGCTAGGGGTCTGATCTGAAACTGATCTCTGCTTCAACAAAAAGATAATTAAATCCCTGACATGAAAAGATTGAAATAAGAGGGAAGTTCTTCATCTAATAAATAACATATTTCAGACATTTTTCATGAACTTTTTATGTCTACATACAAAAATGTCACTGTATGTACATTCTGTACTTAATAAAGATGTGAGAAATAACTCTGCTGTGGCTTTGTTTAGAACAATTTTGGCTAGTCTATTAACTTCTTGTTTATTGAACTGATCATAATCATATATCAGCACATGAGATCAGTGTTCAGTGTATAGTTTAAATATTAAAATACATTCCTATAAGGAATAGCATTAGGATGTTGTGGAATAAAAATTGTCCCAGCAATCTTTTGTGTGGTGAGATTTATTAAAAGAATCTTTTAAGGACAGGATAATATCAAAAACAATACAGTATATACCTATTTTGACCTTTAAAATGGCCTTTACCCATCAGATTACAAGTAGAATCATGTGAACAGGATTTAGAAGGGCAAAATAAAAAGGTTAGTGGACAGTGCACATGGAACATTACTGTATTTGTTTCAAACAAAATGATGTTTGATACAACTGCTGATCATCTGAGATCATGTGGATAATATCACGTGTTTAATGCTGCAGTGCTGTGACACCATCTCAGAATGTCCTACCCACTGCTGCTGATGAAACCAAGTTAGAGAGTGTCTGTGTGAAAGAGTCTGTGTGTTTTCCTATTGGGATTCTGTTGGTGCAGCAGACAGAGCGGATCACTAGCTTGGGTTAATGGGGAGATTACTCTGTAGATGAGTGTAATATAAAACACTAAACCCCACAGATCACAGCACATCAGACACATCACAGGGGCTCAAGCCCTCTATCAAACTGGTACACAGGCCTTAAATCCTTCATGCCAGAAAAGAAAGCTTTTTGAAATGTTGTTTAATAGCATTTTGTGTGCCTGAAAATGCTGAATTGAAGGTGTAAGCATTTTAAAATGCCAGAAAAGAAACAGCAAATCAAAGCAGTATCTAAAATGGCAGGAATTAGCAGCAGTGAAGCACATTTTGAGATTCTGGATGATACGAGATTCAAAAAAGTCTTTACATTACAACAGAGAATTGGGGAATGTATTTGTTAAGCACCATGAAATCCTGATATATGCACCAGAGATAGATTTATTCTTGCTTATTCACATCTTTCTGTATTGTAGCACTGAGTTGTCAACTATCCTTATTCTGACAACTTAACTGTAACACACCAGCAATTTGATCAATCTAACATCACTTAAAACTAATTTTTACAGTTTCTCAAAAGTATTAACTAGAAAATGTAGTAAGTAGTTACCGTGCTCTGAACAGGTTTAACTGATATCGTAAGATATCATGAGATCTATCCTGATTACTCTATATAGCTAGTTATTACAAAAAATATTTTAATTCTCACAGAAATTATTATTTTAATATTGCTGACATTATCGTGGATTATTATTCTCCAAAGGGTTTAAGCTAATCTCCATTTAGCATTAAAATTATTTTAAAACCAAATAAACATTTTACGTTCATGTAATAGTTTAATAATATTATATTATTATAATATTATAACTAGTGTGTCACTCACCCTGCGTGCATGAAGATGTAACTAAGGTAGCGCCAGGCCTGAGCTCTGAGCTGCGGGTGGTACGGCAATGGGCCCTTCAGGAAGTATGGTGATGAGACTTGCAGAACCCAGCGGTTGAGTTGGAATCCATAATAAATAAAGACAACAACCTGAGGACAATGTGGAAAGTAAGAGTCTGTTACTAATATGACACTTTTTTACTCTTTGCAAAACGGCTGTTCTAAAAGTGTTTTCAATATTTTTTGAAAACAGTCCTTTATGTTCACCGTTATCGAGTCATCTCTATTTATACAGTGCTTTTAACAATACAGATTGTGTCAAAGCACTTGAAGTGGAAATGGAAATTCTGTCATCATTTACTCACCCTCAAGTAGTTCCAAACATGGATAAATTTCTTTGTTCTGCCGAACACAAAAGAAGATATTTTGAAAAAAGTTTGTAACCAGGCTGTTTTGGGTCACCATTGACTTTCATAGTAAGAAAAAAACAATACTGTGGAAGTCAATAGTGACCCAAACCAAACTGGTTACAAACATTTTTCCAAAATATCTTCCCCAAAGTTTGTAAAAGCTTTGTAATTTATCAACATGCTAATGTCAAACCAGATGAAAATTAATTGCAAGTCAAGCCAGGGGGGTACAGTGACTTGGGTTCCACTGTCACCTCACACCAAGAAGATCCCTGGTTCAGGTGTTTTGAGCTGGAAGACCTTTTAATTTAGAGTTTGCATGTGTTTTTCTCTCTGGGTACTCCCAGTTTCCCCACAATCTGCTGCTTCGGCAGTTGTACATGTAGGCACTGAAGCAGCTTACTAGAATCAGATTTCTATTATCTCCTGCTGAAAAGAGGGGCCTGGTATAAGACTTGCATATCAATTGCATTTCTGCTAAACTACAGACTTTTTTAACATAAGTAGCCTAACATATTTAAAGTTACATAATATAAAGTGAAAACATATCTGCTGTTATGTTTTGAGGTTCAAAAAAATGTTTTTATTTTTTTATAAATCAGTGGACAATATAGTATTTCCTTCTAATAATATTCAGTAGAGTTTATTCTCACCTCTGCTATAGTGATGGCAAGCATAAGCCATGGTGGTGGACAATAGGTGTAACTGTCAAAATACCATTTGCGGTCCACCTCTCTTGGCAAAGTCTCATAGGCAACGTGACGCACAAGTCTCCGAGACAAACCCAAGCCCACTTCTTCTCTCAGCGTGGAATTCCTGAGCTGCCGACTCCCCTGCAACACTGCTCGGCGGAAACTATTTGAACGCTTATTGCTCATCTGAAAAAAAGAAAAAAAAACATTACACAAATTCAATAGTCATATTTATTGGCACGTGTAAATATGCAAATGATCATGTATAAGTAACAAAGTCACCAAAGTTTTTATATACAGGTAGGCACAATTTTCTTTATTTATCTGAGATCATACTGTAATATTTAATAATCTTTATGGCTGCTTTTTTGTCCTATTTTCTCAATCAAAATCACTATTATATCCTTGATGTTATTTGCCTGTGAGCGGTCTTTCTGTCTTTGACAGTGCGCCCTATCCCTCATCCCATGCAAACCCCCATACCCCCCCACCCCCAATTCTATGCCACAGACAGAATGCCACTGTTGTCACTTAGCAACCGATTAAAGATTCCACACTCATTTTAAGTCTCAGACCAGCTGTGTAACAAACAGTGTGTGAGTTATTGCATGAGTGTGTGTTTGTGCATATGAGACAATGCTGTTCAAACAAGCTATTCACTGCTGAGGCTAAAAGCCCTCCTCAAAAACCTGGAATGTTCTTTTATCCCATGCCAGGCTCCTGATCAGGAATACAGGTCATGCATTATGTAAGTTGTGGAAGAGGCCCTGAGAAGGATGAAGATATTTAGTTGGAAAGCCCCTAAAGATGTTGCCTTTGCCATCACATTGAGATCAAATGAAATAGTTTAAAACATGACTGACCTACAGAGCTTACAGATTCATGATTCACACGGTAAAACTATTAAAACTCTTTAGTCAACATTGCAAAAAAGTAAAGCCAGAAGATGACACCAGCCCTCTTATCTGGATAAGAGCTACAGTAACTTCATTAAACTTAGCAAAAGCGACAAGACTTTCAGGTATATTCTATTCTTCATCAAGGAATCATCCCAAAAAATGCGTCATGGTTTCCTCAAACCAATATTTGCTGGTTTGATAATAAGAAATTTTGACTTGTGCTGCTTACCTCAGCCTCACAGACAACTACTATTAATTTTCTCCAACTGTAACACATCAGCTTTGATAAAAGATCTCACATTAACAGTTACAGTCTATGTGCCAAAACTCTTTATACATACACCTGACCTGATACTCACTTTACATATTGCCCACAAAAAGACATTGAGTTCCTCCCTGGGATGCACATTTCTGTGGCTTAATGATTTGTTGAAGATTTTTTTGTGTTGGCTGTTTCCATGGAAACCACAAAAGGAAAAGTCAGACAATACGTTTTTTAGAAATATGGTTTTTACACACAAAAATCATGTTCTTTACAGTTGGGGCACCATGGCACAGCCAGCTGAAAGACTGTAAGACTGAAGAAAACATTTCAGTAATAAGACATAATGGAGAGGTCCTGCCACTCTTTAATTGCTTTCCATTACAGTGAACTTAATGGTGAAACGCTGCTATTTATGCACGCATATAGCATTTTCCATCCCTCCCAGTCTCTCTCTTGAATGCCCTTTGTACTGTTTTTTCCTCATTCTTTAAAATAAAATTTGAATCCACCACAAGTTATTAAAATCTGTCTTTCCCCTGTATCTTTGTTCTTACATTATTGTAGTGGATAATGAATGAGAGCTGTGCAAAAGATGTGTAGAGACCCCAATTGCATGCTCCTCATTCCTCTCTGTCCCACTTTCACATAACCTGCTGCAGCCAATCAAAACACAGAACTCATTCAAAGTTTCACTGCATTGCTTTATAGCACTATAGCTCTATTCTCCAGCTACTGTGGTGAACAATGAGACTCTTTGAAGAGTTGCATGTGTGAAAGAAAGACTGAGAGAGAATGAAAAAAAGACAGGGAAAAGGGCAGACGAGGGTGTGAGATTGAGGATGGGTGGCATTCAGATTTTCTCACAGATTTGAAGGCATTCCCATGCAAGTGGAACATTCCATGTTTTGGCTTCTAGGTCAGGGTCAGAAGTTCTACAAACCTCACCTCAAGTTCATCTGCAGAACTCACCAGGTTAACAAAATCCTGGTAGCAGATCTTTCCATCAGCATTTCCATCAGCCAGGGCGAGAAGAACTTCCAGTTTGTGGGGGTCCAGCTCTGATCCATGAGCTGCAAGCAGGTCTCTGAAACGCTCAGTACTGATGAAGCCTGAATTCTCTGGGTCATACTAAACATATCACACAGGAGAAACAGGAAATTAGAATTCACATTCTGATTCTAAAACATTTCCACAACATTCACTGGTGAACATTATTAACTGTTCTTTAAACTCATAACATCCATTATTATATCCATTACAGAGGAATTTATCTATAATTTCATCTAAGGGCTATAAGTAGAGGGACATTACTGGATTTCTTATTAAATAAGTCCAAAATACATATTAGGGATTGAAAAAATGTGTTAAAACACTCAATATTTTTATCTTTAGTCTGCACAGAAGCTGCAATTGAAGAGTCAAAAATACTGCACCATGCATGATATGTAATGCTTTGGATTTCATTCAGTTCTCTTTGATCTCAAAAATCTGAACAGAACTTTCAGAGACACAACACACGTCACACACAAAGTTTCTGGCAAAGACCTGTTTATACATAAATGTTAAAGAATGTCAGATGCGTCGTTTAGATTAATTTTTGATTCTTTCTGTGAAAACATTTAATTTTCAATTATTTGTCAAAACATATTAATACATGTAAGATCATGTCCATAAAGCGCATGAAAGTTGTTACGTGCTACGTGTGTATGTAATGTATTGAGAGGCAAAAATAACAGTTAATAGTGACATTGGGTTCCCAAACTAAGGTCTGACCATTGGGACTTACAAACAAATATTTATGTGTGGGAAATCAGAAAGATAAGGATGGTTTAATGGCATAATGTCAATAACATGATCTGTGTCTGACATTGTATTTAGTGTCATTGAGTCAAAGTTCAAAGAGCTCATCCTGTTTTAGTAATTGGTGTCAATGCGCAAGCAGCAAGTCAGTCCTTCAGGCTTTCAAATATTCATTCACTGTTTGCTTGGGCAGCTAAGGTCACACACACACACACACACACACACACACACACACACACACACACACACACACACACACAAACCTCACTAGATAATTTGCATATAAACATGGCTCAAGATTAATTCACTGTTTGCTAAACATTATAAAAGCTAAAAACTATCAATCAGCACATACAGAATCACCAACGTCTTTCAGATTCTACCTCTAACTAGCTCCACAAAAGTCTTTAATCATCTTTCAGACCTTGAGTAGCTGATTCAGGTGTGTTTAGTTAAGGCGTTACAACATTATCCAGGGCAGTGGCCCTACAGGAACAGGTTTGGTAACTGTGTTAGAGTTAGATTCAGGGTTAATACTAGTTATTATCCAGTTATTTTAATTAGTGCACTTGCTTAACAGGACTGTAAAATAATATGCTAACATCTATAGATAAATATATGAGACATACAGAAAAAGCATTCCATTGTTATTCAGGCATTGAAACACATAACAGCCTCTATAAAGATTCACCCACCTTCCCTTGAATGATCTCTGATAACTTGCTGTTAATTTTGTCCCCACAAGTTTTCATGGTATGATCTGTTCCTCTCCCACACTGTCCCCACAGAGGGAGAGAGTGAGAAGCTGGAGACAGAGACTAATCTCTACCCATGGGGGATTTACAGTTCAGTGCAGACCCCCACCCCCAAAACACACGCAAACAAACACCCATCACAAACTCCACCCTCGACCCCTTAGCCTACATTCTTAGTACCCGATCACAAACATGCACTCTCTGCTGTGAACAAGAAAACACATACATTCTTGGTGCCATACCTACATAAACTATTTTTAGTAAACTGGGTAACAGACAGATTTGAGAGAATCCAACTCCAACAATGGGGTTTGGATGGCCTATATTCTGCCATCTTACCTAATTATACATCACACACTCTCTCTGCTGAGCCTGCACATGCACAAATAAAACCGATGAAACTCACAGAATGACTCAGCTAAATGTAAGCACGCAAAGTCCTTTCCTAAAATGTAATTCTATTATTTTGATGTGTTTGAGAAGTTGATAGTGCTTTTATGAAGCCCTGTTGTACATAAAATGTATTATATATTGTACACACCAACCACTGCAGCCCTGAAAATTAAATACCACATTAATCCTGCTTAAAGACAGTCCTGGGGCTGATCTTTCATTACAGAGCTAAAAAAGGGGTGGTGTGTGTTTGTAAGACCAGGCCTCATTTTCATACAGCCGCATATTAAACAGTCTTCTTTACACAGGAGAGAATAGAGTTCACCAACTGCCACAATCTGTGTGTGTGTGTGTGTGTTTGGAAGAGGAGGGATAAAAAGATTAATACATCTGCAAATAATAGCAACAATTGGTGAATTCTTTGATTCATATGGAAACTACTTCCACCCCCGAGTAAAATTCGAATAAAAGAATAATTTAAACTAGAAATGAGTGAGAACTAAGAAATAATAGAATTAGAAATAAACAAAAATAACGATATATAAATATATGAAGCTGGAAAATTCAAGAAATAAATTCACAGTTACAAAAAAAAAAAACAATGACGAAATACAAAGTCACAGTTGCAGCATAAAAAGCCATATTCTGAGATGTCATATTGCCATTGTAAGAAATGAAATCTCATTGCATGGTTTTATTGTGAACACATTGTGAAATATTAAATATAATAGGGATATATATATATATATATATATAATATTTAATTGTTCCTTCCTTACAAATAAACATACTGTATACACATCCACATAAAATGCTGCAATACTGCAAATTTCTTCTACCACTAAGACATGTCATTTCACACCTCACTAAGCATAACCTAGAGCACCTCTGCATCACCAGACATCTTGATTTTAGCTTAGCGCGGGCTAACATATACAACAAATCTTGTACAATTTCTAGGTACAATGGATGTTTATAGACAAAACTCCAGGAAGTCAGGACTATTAGAGATAATCACATGGGATTATTATAAAGATAATCAATTCACTAATGGAAGTTCAGGGCTGAGTAAAAGACCTGGTCCATAGCTAAATAACTTAAGACAAACAAATAATGACACAAACAATAAAATCTTAAAATTAATAATTAATTAATAACATTAAGCAGATTTTATGCTGTACAGCCTGTAACCAAACGTATACCAGGGGGCAGTCGTGGCCTAATGGATAGGGAGTTGGGCTTGTAACCCAAAGGTCGCAGGTTCGAGGCCCAGGTCCGGC
>JAUCMU010000104.1:8049786-8070303 GCA_032275025.1 Enteromius treurensis
TTTCCCCCTTACCTAAGCTACATACCTTCTATGTACATATCAGAGAACAATTTAAAATATTCTCTCAAATCATTCTACTATGGCACCTTTAAAGTAGACCTCTGCACTGGATGTTACTGCACTCCACACTTCCACGCTCCAGAGAGTACTACTGAACTGATATTTTTAGCAACTGTCTTGTTTTTTTTTGTTCAAACACTCCAGGATTTTTTTCACACTTTGCAAGTTGGAGATTCCTCTTATTATCACAGTCTCTTAGAAGTAAAGTGTCAGAGAAAGAGTGGGCTGTAAAGAAAGACTATAAAGCGAGGGAGAGACGAGGAAAGTAGACTGAAAATAGAACAAGAGATATTGGACAATGACTCACTGCGTGTGCCTCAAAACAGAAACAAGGCCACATATAGAGATATTTGGCAAACTTTCTTCACTGAATGTCAAGAAACACAAAGAGCTCAGGGACGCACACAATGTACGTGATTGTTCTGTGTTAATTTGCCACTGAGACACACGGGATTGCGTCCCCCTTCTACGTTGTTTTCTTTTTTATTCCTTTTGTCCTTTCACAGACAAATCCTCTCTCAGCTTGTAGAATGAGCGATAAGGAGCAGGTGGTGAGCAACGTCACACTAATGGGCTGCCTCTTCAAAATACCAGAGAAACAAGACAGACTACACATTTGATGTTAGATATTAGATATCCCTTGTGAAATTGAAGTATATATTACACATAATTTAGAATATACTTTATTGTAAAATGGATCTAAAACCAAAAAGTACACAAGTTTATTTTGTTTATTTATGTATTCCCCTTCCCAAACCCCCACCCCCACCCAAATGACTTGAAAAAGATATTTTTGCTACTACTATGTGTGCAAATCTGTGGTCGGGGCTAACAAAGCACTGATGTAGAAGTAGGCCTTGATCTTCTCTCGCAGAGGTGGTTCTTAGCCAGACTTGTACATCATAAAATGGCACATTTAAATCTGTGGTTTTGGCAGATTGGCTTCAATATAAGCTGTTTTTAGTTTTACAGGAAAAAATTAAGTTCTGAAACATACTACATGTATAGCACAATGACCACTTATATATCAAAAGATCAAAGTGTGATTATATATCAAAAGATCTGTCAAAAGAAGATTTGATTTCTCTGTTTATGAACTGTTTAAATGAAGTTGCTTGTGTTTTATTGGGGTCTGAAATTTTAAGCAGCTGTTTTGCATGACTTTAGACAATTATAAAGCTAAATATCTGTGGAATGTAACTATGTGTTGGGTTTATGTTTAGGGTATTACAGGCAAGTGCTCACGGAAACCATTAATGTTCATTTTATCCCCCGTATTAATTCCTTTGTGAACTGCTATAAATCCAAACAATGAAATAAATTCTAGCACAAAGGTCATATCTAAAACCCACTTTCGTGAATAGCAGCGGAATTTTGACAGAGCATCAGCATCTCCTGTGAGTCATATAATACAACAAACAATAACTGCTAATAATCACTTAAGGATTCTGCAGTTGTTTACTATTTTTTGTTTAGCTACAGTTTACGATGAAAAAATTATTTTACAACATGTAAACAAGATGAAAAACCAAGTCAGACCATAATTTATGGAAAACAGCTAAAATAATTTGTACTGTGAGTGGGTTAAGAAAATAAGTATGTCAGTTAACTGAATTACTGTATTTACTGATTTGCAGTTATGAAATTTGAAGTTAACATTCAGTGATTGTAAGAGAATTATTATCTATGAGTGGTTTAACAGATTTGCATATTTATGGATTTTTTTTTTAATGCACTGGTAAATTTTCAAAGCCATTTGCTGTCACTTCCACCACAGGGTAATAATGCAATCATTCGATGCTAACAGCTTTTCATCAGCAGTCAGGTTTGAGGACATGTGTGAATTATAGATTGTTTGTACTCTAACATTTTATCATCTAACAACCCAGCTCCACCTCCTCTTTTTCATTAGACTGTTACATCTGCAGTCAGTGAAGTGTGTTCCTGGCCTTTAGTTCCCACAATGCACAATTTACAGCCTTGTAGGGCAGTGACCCCAACACTGGATGAAACCCCAAACAGCAGGCCACTTGAGGGACTCAAAGTATCGCCTGTTTAAAGGGAGCAGAGTGGGAGGCCCACTTGTGTGGCAGCCCCCACCCTCCCCTGTCAAATCTCGCATGGACGGAGGGGGTGTGCCACGAGCCTTCTGCACCCTTACAGCTCCCTTACTCTGTTCATGTCTGTCTCCCTCTTAACCCTAAAATCTAATTTTCCCTTTATGTTGATATCCATTTCTCTCTTCTGAATTTGGGCCCCCTTCATCCTTCATGTCTTTATCCCTGGGGAGTATGTGTGGGGGGTAAGGGTTAGGCAGGTGCAGAGCCAGCAAGAAAGCCTGAGAGCAAGGGAAAGAAGGGGTGGAGGGGAGAACGCTCTCCGTCTGTCACCCGTCTCTCTTGTCTCCCTGCAAACCACTAACTAACCCCTTCCAATACAGGATTCTGAGTGGACCAGACTAAGAACTGCAACTATGATGCTGTATGTTATTTATAACATACATTCACACCTTCCCCTGAGAGTACTCACAAACCAATATAATGAAATTATTAGCATCAGCCAATAACTATTTCCATTTGGCCATGCAACAGATTTCCTCCCTTTGTCAGCTCCAAGTCCACTGGTCATTTGGGCAATACAATTTCTGTTCAAATTTGCATGTTTTGAGTAAATGTTGTATGAAATATATTTTAATTTATTTTGTCATCCAGCACTGGGGTCTAATAGCCAAGCACCCACCCCCTCTGCCAAGTAAGGAAATATGAGACAGAATTAAATTCATTAAGTGTCCAACATTACACAGTTAAGTGCGTCATCTGGGTATTTAAAGTTCCCTGAATTAAATTTCTTTAAACTGTGATCCAGCATGTTTTCACTTCCAGTCATTCCAAATCAAATTGAAATGCAAAACCTGTAGAATGTTACCTATTCAATTCAAACTCACAAACGGAAAGAGTTTTTTAATTCTCAATTTTCCCAGTTCACTTGTGCTTTCGTTCAATTGTAATACGTACATAACATAGTGATGCTGTAATATATAGGCTGATATACCATATCACTTACCATATCACTTTTTCATGATTCTTTTTTGGTATTTTATGTTTTTATCAGTTATTACTGTCATATTAGTAAACAAGCATGGCCTGCAGCTGTATTAAGTTGCACAACACCATACCCAAACAAAGAGACAAGAAACTGTCAGGAACGAGATCAGTAATCCTACCTTGTCAAAAAGAGACTTCCATTGCTGAGAGAAGCATTTGTGTAAGACAGAGAAAGAGGTAGAAGAAAGGAATGAACATAGATATACTTGAGAAAAAGAATCAATCTAAAATTCATCTCTTTTCTTTTCTGCTTTTCAACAACATAAATCATGGTCACTTACGTCCTCTGGAGCTACAGGAAGGACATCTGTGCTCTCTAACACCTCGATCTCTTCACCCTCTGCGTGAGCAGCGACTGCTGGGGATGAGTTCACCATAGTCCCTGTGCCCCTCTCAATCCACCCAGAAAATGATTATCTCTTCTCATAAAGTTCTGCCATGATGTCTTGTTCAGGTATATTCCGCCACATATATCCACATATATGGTTCTGACAACTCCAAACTTCATACAGAGCTAAACTGGCATTTTTCCAGCTCTGTCATGCTAATATCCTATGGCACTTGAGTTTATCCCAAACTAAGGGGGTGTGTGCAGTTCCTCCTCGCTTCCATATTTCATTACAGGATGTTTTAGTCACTGTAAATCCACGGTACGTCACACATAAGTTCGTGTTAGGTTTTTAAAGACGCCTGTCTTTCCCAGTAGAGTCTGACTTCTTCCTCAAACATTCACCTGCAAGAGAAACATCGTTTCTTTCTCAAATCCCCGTATGGTATTTTGTGTTTCGTATTAAATGATCACCATCCAGTGTGGTTCCTGGCGTGATTTTGCTCAAACTGAATACCCGGTATGTCACCAAACAGAATGCGATAACATGATACAACGAAACGATCAGGTTATTTACAACAGCGTCTTGTTGTGTTTATCGTACCGACGTAAAACCACGCAAGACTAAGAATAAAACAGTGTAAATGCGTAAGTGTTCATTTGTGGTGCGTCATTGTACCTTGCTGTTGTTTCGCATCCACAGCGCGTGCCAGCAGCGCCCGAGAGGAACGACTCCTGCCAGCATCCACAGAGCGCTTTGCCAAAGTTCACTGTGACCGAGCGAAGCGCAGACAGCATGGGGAGGTAAATGAGAGGCACCCGCCTTCTTTCACCGATTCTTGTCATGTGGGCGCTTTTCCAAGCACTTGTCTTGAGTGATGTGAGGTGAACATGGATGCTCGTAAATTAGCCTATGTATTTCATCATGTTCGTTTGTGTAGTTTGTCTATTATGATGCTGCGGTTTTGCCAGTGGATTTGTTTTCTAGATCGATAAAGTACATCTAGGCTATTTACAGCGACTAGGGTAATCTAAAAGAAATTGAGCAAGATATTTGTCAGTCTGATTATAAAAGAACTCTCACATGAGCCACTCTCATTGGATTTTTCAAAACAACAATAAATGTGCAGAGTCAATTTTAACAGCAAAGTCTGTCAACAAATTCTGACTAAATAGTCTATAAAAAGCAGAATATTTTTTGGCATATTTTAGTCATCTCAATTGTTTCAGTTTAAATCGACTAAATGCAATGGGATTTAGGGGAGTAAAATCTTATGACATACTAAATCTGTAGATTTAGTAGGCCTACAAATTTCATTTAGTCACCAAAATCGAATGGGTTTAGTAAAAAAATTGCCTAGTTTAGGCCTATGTGCATGGTATTAAGTTTTGAACATGCAGCAGACAAACAAATTTAACTGTCATAAAATATAGCTATGTCTTTATTTACCTTAGTTAAATAATAAAAAAAACTTGTCATAAAGAAATAAGAAAATACAAATAATTTTATTAAATATAGATAAATCATGATTTAAAAACTTAAACTATTCAGTCAAACATAGTGAATAATCTACAGGTTTAGCTGAAATCACTTTCAAACCTAATACATGTAAGTGTATAAAAGTGACAAAACGTACTATTCATCAGTGAAATTAACACAGGACTTTAATACCAAAAATAAATTACTGGTAAATTGTTAAAACTGAAGTTACATTTACTTTTGTTTGCTATATTTTCTGTCAAATTTGGTACTTTTATAATCTGCACAATCTGAATTTTATTTTACTTTTTTAAAGATTTCATCTACATATTTTGCATCAGGTTGACCAATAATATATATATATATAGGCATGTAATACATCAACAATGTAATTTCAGGCAGTTTTAGTTTATTGTCTATTTTTCTTCCACAACAAAAAATAATTGTATCCAAAGCCAGAACGGAATAAAGAAACACGCATTAGCAGTGTTTTCTTTCTGAATTAATGTGATTTTGAACGAACTGGCTGAGTAAATTATTCATTGACTCACTCATGGGTCATTGGCACGTGGCGTCAGTGTTAATGTTGCTCATTTACTTTGAATAGGTGATGTGAAGCATTGCTGGACTGAACTGGGTACCATAGTCAATCGTGTTCATGTAACAATGGAAAGGTAATGTGATTGGCTATTGTCACAGAAGGGACACACATCACATCAGCACCAAGCCTCAGACACACCCTCCATCAAGCATTGAATTTGACACCCTGTGTAAAGGGCAGTCAAAACTTATCACTTGTTGCCATCTACTGGTATAACAATATAACATTCAAAAAATCCACCAATACTCACACTGACAGTGTGACTGGAACTCCACAAGGAAATAATAGCAATGTGATACAAACAGTAAAAACTCCCAGTGCTGCTCAGTACTCTTAGTCATCTGCCGAGCCTGTCAGATTTATAAAGGTCCTATTATGCTCTTTACACTTCCTGTAGTGCATAATGTTGCTGCTTGTGCATGAACAAGATCTGCAAAGTTCTCTATATCGTTGAGCACTATGTTTGTAAACAACACAACACACTTTAAATATAGGTATTCAAGTAACCTTTTTTTGATAATACCACTATCACACTTATAGTGTTGTTCTCAATATCTGCAGGACTGTGATTATCTGCGGCCTTGTGTCTGTCAAGCCTATCAAGGATGATTTCTATAATTAGCCAAAAAACATTTACTCATCCAACACATTTTTTTTTAATGAGTGGTGTCAACAAACTTAGCATGCTCATTTTCCCTCACATTAACTCCTGGCAGTGGTTCTGAGGATGTATTTCTATGGTAACATATAGACCTTAGTTATTTATAGCCTGAAAAACCTACACAAGCATTTGTAGTCTTGGAGGTTTCTCTGTACCATTCCCAAAAATATTGTGATGCCTGAGAGAAATTTTCACATTAATTTTTTTAAAGATGCACTATTATATTATTAGCCCTCCATGATGTATCGTTATTATTATTAAAGTATGTATATTACTCACACATGCAAATATGATTTATGGTTATAACGAAAATCAAGACCAAAGAATTCCAACAAAGGCCTACATTTTTATACTACAAAGATTAGGCAAACAAGTCTATAATTGAATGTGCTGTACTTAAGGACTGTGGAAAAGATATACAAAAATGAACGCAGCTCAATACTGCCTTCCTGTGTATGACTTGCATAAGTGCACAAGAGGCAGAAGACAACCCTTATATTTAGGAACTTGTTAAAATAGCAATTAACACAAATATATATTTAAATTTGCTATTAAGGAAAAAAAAGCTAAAAAGGTTAGATTTTTTTTTTTATATGTATATGTATTAGCTTATATCTCTTCCTTGGCAGTAGGTTCAGGCACAGTTTACATGTTACATGTTGTAAATGAAGGAAGTATGTTAACTTCTGTATGTGCCATTCATCTACATAATTAACTCAGTAATATGGTATGATCTTTGTATTTTTTTTTAGATTTATGTTGTGTTTTTGCCTTTAATTTGATAGGACAGATCATAGCTGACAGGAAGCGAGAGAGGTATTACCTGAAGTAATAGTACCACTTTAGCAAAATAAAATATACTAAGTATATCTTTAATTGAACTTCTGTACAATTAAAATGCACGAAGGACAAAAGTAGTTGTTCCAATTTAGCACACTTTAAGTACTGTATACCAGTTTAATATACCAAAAGTACAATTGGTGCACATTTTATTAACTACATTAATATAAAAGATTATTTTTATTAAACCTACCACAAAATAAATGTATATAACAGCATATAAAATGCATTCAAATGTTGACTAACCTTGGGTCAATAAAATATTAACTCACAACAAATAAAAAACAAACACAGATCAAGAGGAAAAATGCTGTTTATTAATATTGGCTGAAATAATCTCCACATGGAAAGACTTTTTTCGGTCCTCAACAATCACATTTTAATATAAGGATATTTCACACACACACACACACACACACACACACACACACACACACACACCACACACAAAAAAACAGAATTATCATAATTTACCCACCTTTTTGTTCCAATCCTGTATGAATTTCTCTCTTGCTGAACATGATATTTTGAAGAATGCAGGTAACCAGTTGTTGGTATCTCAACTGAGAAGATAAACTGGAACTATGGAAGTTAATAGCTACCAGCAAACTGTTTGGTTCCCAACATTTTTCAAAATATAAGAAACTCATACAGCTTTGGATCAACCTGTGGGTGAGTAAATGATGACAAGATTTTAATTGTTGTGTCAGCTATCCATTTATGGACAAGGAAAAAAAAAAACACATTTAAAAGCCAGCAACATTGTTAAATTTCAGTACAGTCATGTTCTTAATATCTGAACAATAAAGAGAAACTGATTCCCTTTTCACAACCCATCATTCCATTTAAACACCAGAATGTCCGATATTTGCATAAACCCACAGTGCTTGGTTGATGATACTCCTTGGTTGAGAGACACGGAGCGTGGTGATGACACTTTAGTATCTGCTGATTAAAATGAAAACTTATAGAAAGAAACCCCCCCTCCCTCTCCCTCTCCCCACCAAATAGAATAAAATAATGTGTTCGGACATACCGTCCCCTCAAACTTGTGCATAGATTCTTAATCCTTTCACAACATCTTTTTTTCTGCATCTAGCATTAAACCTAGATGAAGAATTAACTTGGAGTATTTTCATTCCGCACTCAAAAACTAGTAAGACGTTCTGTGTTAATCTACAATTCTCAGGCCTTCGCATACAAGCCTCTACTGAATTTTTAAAACAAGTAAAGACAAGAGGATGGAATATCAAGCATCTTTTACTGGACCTCGTTGAGAAACATCAGGCAAGGTAAAATCAAACAGTGGTAGGTCCTTCCACAACCTAACCAATAAACAAAACTGTATTTGTACATACAGTAAAGCGACAGATACAAACAAACATATTTCAAATGGAAAGTACTCCACTTCAAGATATATAACGCATAGGTTCACTACAAATCTAATATTTGGTAAATGTGTATCTTCTACGGATTAAAATTCTAAGACATTTTTAAATCCATACCCTTCAGTGCTTACAGCTGGATTTCTATCAACATCTATCCTTTTTGTTCTTTCATTAACTAATTTGTTAAATTTGAATGATAATCAACATCATAACAGTGGAACTGGAACTCTGGACCCCTAATCTTCCTGAGAAAATATCCAAGTCCATTGTCAGTGTGCAAGACAGTGACAGAATCATATGTACTTTTACAGAAATGAAAAAGTAAAGACATTTTGGCATTGGTTAAACCAACAAGAAGAACAATAAATGTAATTCAAAATACAATGCAACACTGAAACAATCCCAGAGTTCAGCAAGTAGCATATGTCTTCATTTGAAAAGTTTTTTTTTTAAACATTGATGAAGTTTTCCTTGCATTCTTGTAATCGGTTTCTTTTCTTTTTGCAAATTCCGACAATTCAACCATTTGTAAACGGTAGGTAGATTTGAAAAGAAAAAGAAATTCACAGAATGGAAGAGAGGCACCTTTTGAAATGATTCAGAATGTCACTAACTAGCATCTGGCTATCTTTACTGTTCAATCCATGAATGTAACTGCTTTCAGTTTTTAGATTCTATTTTTAAATTTTTTTTTTTTTTTTTTTTAATGCAATTGAAATGATGCAACACTCTTCAAAATGATAACTCTTGTGGGAATTAAACCACAACAAAAGCCACTATGAGGATACAATTTAACAGGTTTTAAACATTTTAAAGATGAAAAGAAAGAAAAATCCATAAAGTCCTTGAGTAAACATTAACACGTGAATTATCATCATCTCCCCTGCAGTTTTTTAGTATAGCTGAGCAAGAGAAAAAAGACACCCAGTGCAACGCTAGATAGTAACCATGTTGGAACTATGTTTAAAACACACACACAAATAACACAGTATAACATACTAAATTGATCATAATTGCAGACAGTCGCCCCGTGACGCGAAGCAGTGATTAGAGAGCACATACACAACCATTCAAACTATTTTATTTTTAATAACGTAATTTTTTTCTTTCTCGCAAAGAATGTTAAACCTTATGAGCATGTTATCAAATACCTTGAAAGTGTCAGACCCAAACAAAAATGTAAGAAAAAATAAAAGTTCACATTTTACAATTGGCGCACTTTAATTCAAGTATCGGTGAAGATATTTATTTTGATATGTTTATGATTTTTCATTCTTTGCCTAGAGACAAAAACATGGTTCATATTTAAGGGTTACACCATAATGATTGAAGGTATACACAAATACTGCATGTATGTCTTTTGTCATTTAATTTTAAACATGCTACTCCAGTAAGACTGTTTGGTTCATATCTATCATTGATCGCTCTCCCCCCCCCCCCTTTTCTCGCAGTTGACACACTGTAAGGATCAAGGTCTATTGCTTAATTCAAATTACATTTTACCCAGTAGTTTCAAAAAGGGAAGGATTCAGAAATCTTTTTCCTACATAATGAACACGATAATATACAGGATAACGTTTAGCTGTAGTCTACCTATGCTGGTGTCACCAGACTTCCTGTGATGTTTGACTGTTTGGAATTACAGCCACATTGTGGTTCACTGTCAGTCAGCTGCGACTGAGTTTGGAACAAGGCAGTTACACACACAGGCAACAGTGATTCCCCCAACCCCCCCACCCAGAAACAGAAAAAATAAAATCAATGAACAACTTTAAGACACATCTGCTGAAATGTCTTTTCCCAAAAGAAAAAAAAAGGTTTATACAGCATAAAGGCCCAAAACGAACTGATAAAGAGATGGAAATGTACAGTTCAGGGCCTTGTGTTTACAAACAGTTAATACAGCATACACAAAAGGCACTCCAGCTTGCTGTCAACCTTCAGAACGTGACCAGCAAACAGGAGATAATCAGCAAGAAGTGCATTTTTAAAACATTAGAGATCTTTTTCCTTCATTGTGTTTTTGTCAAACTTTTATAAAAAAAAGATATTAAAATGCTATTACATTTTTGGTATTCAAAAAAAGTACCAGGGATTACTCATTACTTGTATGCCAATAGCACACTATAAACCCCAATGCTGTTAAAGTTCTTGCTTGTTATAAAGGATTCTTCCAACAACAGCAACAAGATTATCACAAATAATCAGCATGTGGTGACAAATACATCTGACGCATATCCTCAACCCTTTCGAACCCAATCCCACCTCGAACACACAATTATCATCAAAGTGCCTCCGAACAGAAGTGCTCTACAAAAAAACGACACACATTGGAATTTAAGTCAGAGATGCCACAGTGTACTGTACACATATATCTAAGTATATATTGGCACATGAGACCGTAAGGGGAATTCAATACAACCAGCAGCAGAGAGGTAAGATACGCAGGTCCCATTTACTGCAGAAATCAACCGATGACCCAAACTAGCCACCCTCCTAAATTTATTGCCCCACTGATAAATATCCTCTTGCGTTATTTTAATGTACACTTTGTAAGCTTCCTACACATTACTGAATGTGTAAAACCGCTTACAAATGATAAATCGTCAAAACGATCCACTTTCAATACACATAAATTTAGTTCATCTTGTCGTGCCCTGAGATTGTACTGAAATGAGATTTTTCAAATTCAGCAGAATTAACACACAGACCTCCAAAAAAAATGTATTGGCTTAGTGTCACACAACATTCTAAGTTTACCATGATGGCAATGGCCTCGAGTATGTAAAGTATTACGGGAGGACTGCGAGATATTTTGTTCAAAGCCACAAATTGGCACAGGGCAGACATTACGTGCCCATCTTCTCTAACTTTGCATAGTGACAGCATGCTGTGTGCTGTAGTTAAAGAGCCAGTGGCAGAAAGAGACTGTCCATAGAAAAACTGCTCGGA
The DNA here is from genome assembly GCA_032275025.1 of Enteromius treurensis. NCBI lineage: Eukaryota > Metazoa > Chordata > Actinopteri > Cypriniformes > Cyprinidae > Enteromius > Enteromius treurensis. The sequence goes on from JAUCMU010000104.1 coordinate 8,061,201, forward strand.
CAGGACTTTTCAAGTACGGGCGGCTTGTCTTGATAACAGGGTTGGCTTCACCGAGGCCACACAAGAGAAAGAGGATGTTAGCAGCTGAGTTAGAGGTGGGACACCCAGGGTGAGGTCACAGGCATACACATCAACAGAAAGAGGCCCTAATCTAAATGACCAAAGAACACTGTTAACAACAAAAACAAATATGGCCCACACCATCGATCTTTGTTTGCATTTGTTACACTGGACAGGTATACAGAGGCACCTCTTTTAAAGTGTATCTGCATATGAGCACTGCAGGCTGTTAAAGACTGCATGAAGAAGACCAATAGAATGTTTCACAACACTGGTAATTCCATTCCTTCTCAAACTCCAGCGCAAAAGATCATGCAAGACCATGAGTAGGTAGGGACACATAAAAGGTGTGATGTTACTCAGAGAAGGAGCGGGGACATTTGAAGATCCGTACCAAAATTACTGCAACAAAGATGCAAATGATACGATGACGCCAACATCCATTTCCTGACGTCATTACTGTCCTTTCTTGCATTCCATTGTACTTGGTGCACGGAGAAAGTTGCGATGGAGAATCAAATGTCCTCCTATCAGTTTGCACATTGAGGCACTAACATCCTCCTTTTCAAATCCAAATCTAATCGAGGTGCCTCTTCCAGACAGATAAAGACACATGACTATTTCATTTTAGTAACAATGACATTCACTTTTATAAAGAGGGGGGACACAGAGTCTTGCAAGTTTTGTATGATTGTAGAGTTTGTTCTTCCCTTCATTCTGATTTTTTTTTCTGCGCTCAAGTTTCTGGACCAGAGATAGACAACAAACTGCCTTTTTTTTTTTTTTTTTTTTTTTGAATACCAGTACAAACACAAAGAAAAAAAAGTCAAAAGTTGCCATAAGAAGTATTTGTCTTTGTTTTTTTTTTTGTTTTTTTTAACTACACGCTCCATTATCTGATTTATTGGCTTCACAGAAGGAGCATAACTCTTGTAATAAGTGCTATGATAATACCCCTTTAAGAAGAGACATAGAAAATGTTTATGTTTGTACCAAACGCAAAGGTCTCTTATCTGTACTGCATTAAGAGAAACCCATTGTATTTGGTATTGTGCCTGACTCCTGTGCCATGTGTCTCCGCTCTGGATTCCGTTTCTGTTTGGTGAAGTGGCTGGGAGACTGTGTGACCCCCACACATGCCGAGTTACAAACTGCATGGAGTGATGTCAAACACAATTAACAGTTCCTCCTTTCCACGCAAATACCGAACAGCCAGCAAGCACGGCAGACAAAGGCAAGGTGGGAAAACGAGTTCAAAGGTTAAATTCTTCAAAAATCTTTGAGAAAAAAAAAAGTTAAGTTAAGTTTCAGTAAGCTTCAGTGTGGACGGAAGAAAGGGTCTCTGGCTTGTATTGCACAATGCATCAGAATGAGTTTGTCGTCTCGGTTGTATCTCAGTAAAAATGGCCAACCAGATACATCACAAAGTAACTGAAAAACTTCTGATTGATTCAGCACTGAAGTCCTTTTAGGTATACTTAAAAAGCCTCCACTGAGAGTGTTTTTGACAGTGGTTATGTACTCGCACACAGATGCTTGGTCAAGTTCCAGCAGACACACTGACATTCATTCTTCTACATCAAAGCTTAACATTCAGCTTATTTTTTTTAAACCATTTACTTATTTTTGTAAAAACAAACTGGTGTGAGTAAATAGAAATCATAGAGCAGTGCAGCTCCCTTTTGTAAAACTAAAAGAATTAAAGAAAAAAAGATCATTGGTGATTAGTCATGCTGACAGGCCACTGCTAGGAGTGTTCTTCTCATTTGCTCTGGCCCATTTGCTGGCTCAGAAACAGAACTGTGCAAGATACAAAGTCTTTTTTTTGTTGGTTTTATAAAATAAAAGTTTTAAGGAGGACCTGGAGAGAGAGCACTTACGGCTAATATAAGGTCTGAAGAAACTATGCAAAGTTTAAAACCAAAAAAGTACCAGGATCATTCCAATCATCAGAACAGTGTCGTTATAAGGAAAGGTGTCATGAGGTCTCACTGTGCCTGGGTCGCTTTCAGATGGTTGCCTCGTTGATGGCTTCTCCTGAACAACACTTCTGACAAAAAAAACCCCCAAAAAACCTTTGGAAATAAAAAAAAGCATTAAAAGGCTTCTGCTTCTACTGATTCTTGGTTTTCAAGGTCTTTGAACACTACGAACAAGATCCACAAACACAACATAGAGTCTGAAGTAAAAACCAGAGGACAAAGTAACAGCAGTGGGAGGGTTGCAGCTTTGTTTCACCCTAAACCTCCATTACAGCTCCACAAAAAGTGATTATCGCCACATTGATTTGCTTGGGTTTTGATCCATTAGGTCTTTTGGACTTTGTTGGTTTATGATGTCCGATACATCCTACATGCTTTCTCCGCTCAGCAGGTCTCCCGGGAGCAGAGTGTTAATTGGTATGGGGCTGCCGATTACCCTGGTGTCATCTCCATTTGAGGGAGCCCACAAACTTGAGTACTGCGGCACACCTCCCCACAGCAGGTCGCCTCCGTTTCCGCTGCTGCTGTTCCCAGTACTGCAGACTGTCTTGGTACCTCCTCCACCCCCGCTCCAAAGGCCTGTGGGGTGGCTGGCAGCAGGGTTGCCCAGCCGGGGTTGATTGGAGCCTGGTGCTGGACTTGCCTGCCAGCTGGTGGTGGGGGTGAGGGACTGGCCCTGTGCAAAGAAGCGGTTCACATCGTCCTCACCGGCAAATTCGGCCAGGATAGTAGTGTTACCCAGCACACACCTTGAGACGTAGACAAAGGAATCAAGTGTTAAAAAGCCATCTTTGTGGAAAACACATAAAAATTACATGATTCACATTTATCTATAGGATTTGAAGAAACAACATACAGCTAACACTATAAATCACAAATACAGCTATTCTTGAGCATCCTCTTAGGTCCTGTCCTGAATGGCACATTTCATGGACATACAATAGCGGTCGTGTGCACATGACTCTAAAGCCTGTGAAGCTCTAGCTCCAGGCCTCTACCCGACAGTGAGAGAGGCTTCATGTCACAAAAGTGTGGGTGTTTACGGTGCCATTTGGGACCAGGCCTGAAGTTTGATGTAAAAGAGCTTGTAGTCTTACATGTGCAGGGATTTTTGGGCTTTTGCAGCCTCTTCCTTGGAACTGTAACGTACAACAGCATTGCCCTGGGTCAGGTTCAGATGGAAGGTAATGAGAGGGCCGTGCTGCATGCACAGAGTCTGCAGGGTGGAGCCGTCAATCTGATGCACACACATAGATAAATTATTAAATTAACTGTTATTCATATTCAAGTGCTAAGGCGCAGTTCAGAGGGAATGCATTCTTGCATTAATAAAAGGCATAAATATTAGGGTTAAAAAAAAACTGGGCATCGTCTTGTTGCTAAAAGGTGAATGACAAATAAAAACAACATGTGTTTTAAAATTTTGATTTTTAGGTGTGTATAACGAAGAACATCCTGTCTTAATGATAAAAAAATAATACATAGATACCACTGAAAACACATACTCTGAATATGTGATGAATCTGAATTCTGTTTGGCACACTGTTTCGAAACTGATATTTATAAGATGTACTGCGTGTTTTTTGGACTCATGTGAGATGTTGAAAAAAATGCAAGGCATACTGCAGCAGTAAACGATGTTTACAGACGTTTTAAAAATCTTTGATAAAATTGAAACCTAGCACAAAAAAGTTTATTACATAAAAAAAATCATTTGTTGCATAACAAATGACATACCTGTACATTTCTGTACTCTCATGCGATATGAATCTGAATAAATCATGCTAGATTTTACAGTAATATAAATTGTTTTCCATGCACCTGAGGAGTGAGATTTCTCAGCACCAGCCAGCTGCTTCCTCTGTTGGGACTGTCAGTGCTCCAGGTTCCTCCTTCTATAACAAAAAGTAAAAAGAGACGCGTTTGGAAAAACATGTTGCAGCTAAGAATATGTTCTACAAAATTCTTGTCTTTTGCCTATTTGCAACTGTAAACACACAACTTGAGACAGGCAGAGGGAAGTCTAACTGGTCCGCCACACTCCAGCAGAACCTTTTGAGTAATTGATTTTGCTGCTTTGTATCACACAGGTTTACTGAGGATTTACCTGAGGAGTAAGAGCTGGTCCAGCCTTGGCTGAGACCAAGAGAGTTTCCTGCCCAGGTGGAGGAGGGCTTGGTGTTGGTCAGGCCTGGAGGGGGACGTGAAGGGGCACTGGGGTTACGTGTCCCTGGGGAAGCCTTCCATAACTCATGAGATAAAGAGGCCTGTGTGTGGGAGATGGGTCCAGGGGACCAGGTAGACTTCATTTGCAAGAATTTACCTGAAGGAACAAATAAATTACAGCATTAGGTACAGTTAACACCCATCGGTGCCTCTTAGGAATGATTAAACAACATGCCAACAAAAATTAGTTTCTGCAAACATCCACAATGGGATGAAGAAATAAATAAACACTGTTTTTTTTTAACCTTTTCATCAAAGAGTGATTTTTGGAAATGTTTTATTCACCTTAAAATTAGTTTATTGATTCTGAAAAGGATCAACAATTAGAACAGGAAATGTATAACATAACAAGGGTGAATGTGGGTTTTACACACACTTGGTGAGGGGTCTGGCTAGGGGTGAGGATAAATAAGGGTAAGTAGGTCTAGTGTGGGGAAGGGCTGTTTAGGATTTAGGGCTGTACCTGGACTGTTAGCATCCCTCTCGTTCTGAGAGGACAGACCGAACGAGTTACAGACACTGACTGACCACTCACTCGAGAAAGACATAGTCCCATTCTGAGAGGGGGAGGAAGCTATTGTGGCCATTTATCCCAAGTAGATAGCAAAAATGGCACGAAGAAACAGTGAAATACATTTATTGTGTAATGATCCTTAAAATAGTGATATGTTATAACTTTAAAGCAAGACTGTCAAAGTTCATTTAGCAAATATATCTTACATTTTAAGTAACAAGCTCTGTTATTTCATATGCCGGCAATCATTTCTTACCTCCAGTCCTGTCACGTAACAGGTAGCGATTCACATCCTGTATGTTAGTGTTAATGGTGGGGCCACTTGGAACACTTCCTGGGGTCATGTTGGGGTCATTCTCAGGGTCAATGTTCTGCAGACCTTTCCATGGCACCCCAGGGCAGAACTCTGAGATGAAGCAAGAATATATTTGGTTGACTCAAAGTATGTAACGGGTGTTGGCAATCATGAAGTTCCATCTTGAATTTGTCTAGTTAATCACTGTGCCATCTCATACACATAATTAATAATATATTACTGTGATCAGTGCGTGGATAACATGCAACTGAAGCTTACCAGGAGGCCAGTTAATATTGGAGTTGCTAGACATTTTCTCAGTGGGACCTTTGCCTTGTGTCCAGCTTTCTGGGGACACCAAGGTGCTGGTTGGGGATTCAGAGCTTGACATCAGATTGTATGGGCTGAAGGAATCTTCCATGGCACTCTTTCCAACAGGAACATGGGACTGAGCAGAAGAGATTGAACCTGCAACCAAAGAATAGTCTCTTAAATCTATCTATTCACAGTAGGTTTTCCTCAAAACACCATATAATAAAATATTTAGAGACTAAGCAACCCAAACTCAGGTATATATTTCGTTGCCCAATATCTGAACTGCTATTAGGTATCTCAAAAAAAAAAAAAAAAATCTTCAAAGATACAATCTGAATAATAAAATTCAAAATTACAGAGTTCAGCTTTCGTCCTCAGCTGAACTCGCTCCAGTAAATTGCAGCGGCTTGGCTGAACGTACTGTTCTGGCAAGGTTTACTGAGAACAAATGCCAAGGAAGGATAATATTTTAAAAGGCCCTGCTGACTCGGAGCAAAAATAACTCGGGAATGTCTGCAAGCATTTAACTTGAGAGGGAGTTTTGTCTGTCCTTTTGAAATACACAAATCTCAGGGACAGAAATTGTGACTCAACGTCTGGGGCTTGATTAAAGATATTGCTGTGTTTTCATTGAGTGGAATGTTGTTTGTGGAAGCAGAAGTCTTTTAAAGGATGTTAGAACTAGAGGCTATCATTTGATTGCCTTGGCGTTATAGATTAGATTAGATAAATTAATGTATGTCACAGTGCAAAATGAAGCCCATAATATGTCTGGAGCTATGAATAAATTAATACCGTGCTTATTGAGGTTTGCCTCCATGTGCTGAGCACTAGCTGACAGGGAATCCATGGAGTTTGAATGAGTCCACTGCGAGAGCCGGGACTGAGGCTGAGGGGGGTCTTTGAGAGATAGACTTCCCACCTCCATACAGTTTACATTCATGTTTGTGTTCAAACCAGCTACAGCGGGGAGAGAAAGAGACAAGGACATTTTAATCTCACTTATAACAATATTTGCAGCAAAAACCCCCAAGGAAGCCCCAAATGTTTATTTAATCAAACTAAAGCAATGTTTTTAAACTTACAGTCCTATTTTTATTACAAAAAGAATGATTTTATTACAATAAAGTACTTAGTGAAACTATTAGCTACCATATTAAACTTTCACTTTGTTTTAAGATACGTCTGTTACACAAACAATTATCAATTAATAGCATGTACTTACAATAAGGTTGAGATTTGTATTAATTTTAGTTGCTAGTAATTCTGGATAATGCACTAGTACTACTACAGTAAGTGCATGGAACATGCATAACGGACATTGTAAAATAAAAAAAAGTGAAACCTGCAAAAACACACAAAGCGAGCATATACATGCGGGAGTGTTTGCACATGAGGCTTGTTCTCTTACAGAAAGTATAAGGGTTGAAGGAGTTTGGAGACTGTTCTTTGGTCTGCAGGTCTGAGACGGAGAGGCCTGAATTGTGAGGATGACCCGTGAAAGTGTCCAGGCTTGCCTTGCCAAGATTTGAGTGCAGGCCAGTGTGAGAAGAAGGTGAAGGCTGCTGCTGTTTCATAACCAGGGCCTGGGCCAGCTGACGCTGGTGCTGCTGGATCTGCTGCTGCATGTTTGTGATTGTACGTGCAACCTGTGTGAGAAGATGACAGAGATCATCATTTTCATTGTATATGGTACATTATTTGTCATAGTCATCAAAAAATAACTAAACGCTAATATTTTAGGACTTCAATTACTGTAAGTGTATAAATATCAAGGCCAGTAAAATTAGTCTGTCATACTTGCTGCTCTTGTTGTTTGATGGGACCAGAGACATTACGCTGAGCCTGCATCATTTGTTGCTGAATCTGCAAACGCTGATACGCCTGACAGAAAAAGTAAAAGACACAATTTGAGAAAGAGAGGAAATTACAGAGAAATAGAAAAAAAGCAGAAATAGAGAGAGAAAGGTGATGGGGTCATTATCAAGACAGAAAGAGCAAGCATCATACTCCCTGCAGACAGGCCAGTGGGTAGATGACAATCATTGGTATTCATGTGGAAACAGCAGAGCAGGAGAGAGAACTGTGTGACTCACCACCTGCAGTTGTTGTAGTTGGTACAGCAGGGTCATTTGTTGAGGATTTATTGGTGAGGTTAAAAGTGCAGGATTCAGTCCAATGTTTTTTGCCGCAAACTGTAAGAGCTGTGCTTGAACCTAAAGGGAAAAAACGAAAAACAAACTGGTTTGTGCAAATCCTGATGATCCATGTTATCCGCCATGATTTGAAAATGTTCCAAAGAAAATCTTGTGTGTTTTAGTAGAAGCAAGGAAAGCTGACTTCCTGATGACAATTGACAAATGTTCATTCTTAGGCAAACTACTCATTTAAAGTCCCTGTGTAAGTCATATGTCATTCTTATGGTAATCTAAATAGTGACAAAATCCATGTTTACAAGATATAAGAATTCAAAATTTACAGTCCCTAGTTTTCCACCTAAATGGATCAACAATCTTTTTTTGTCACCTCGTATTTCAGCTTTTCATCAAATTAGTAGTTTATTGAGGCAAAAGTATAGTTTGTGGTTTATTAATAGTAAGAATTAGAATTAAATAAAGTGTGACCAATAATACCAGACTACGCCACAGAAGTTGAAGTATTTTTTTCCATAACACTGTAGTTGATGGGGATCATTAACTGTTTGGTTACCATATGCTTCAAAGTATCTTCTTGTATTTACAAGCTGAGGGTGAGTAAATAATGACTTGTATATAACGAATTTGAAAAGTCTTTTTAAGTAACAGCCATATAGTGTATTAATCTTCTTCTGGTTTTATTAATGATTGAGTTTATCAATATGTCTGCATTGACTGAAACATTTGGATGAAAACCATCCTTGAACTGAATTAATTAAGTTGGATATTGGGACTATTGTGGAGCTGCTTTACATCAGCACTGGTGTTGAACTGAACTGAATTAGCACTGGACTAACTTTTTAGAATAACAACATTGCTTATAGCTGATTAAATTCACACTGCTATGTTATCTGAACTGACTTTAGCAAAATAATGACACTGTTGTCTTTAAGAGCTTCCATAATTAATTCTGCTCTAATTAATTTTCCCTTAGATATGTAAAACAATGCCCTTGGAGTTTGCCAGATACAGGCACAATGGAATTTAAAATTATAGGTGCAATTTGTACCTGAGGGGTGAGAAGCTGAGGCACTTGAGCACGTAGAGTAGGCTGGGAGGAGCTAAGTGGTGGCACTGGTGGCTGAGGGGGCGGGGCCTGCTGCTGCATGACCCGAGTTTGTGCTGCTCCGTTAGTGCCGAACATTCCATTCTGCATCTAGAAAACAAAAAGTGGGAGTGGGGATCAATACAAATGAAATGCTTTTCTATACTCCAAACGGTTGGATGTGCTGAACAAGAAAAAAATCTGATCAATTTCAGCACAAATTTAAATCTCTCTTACAATGCAGCCTCTTAAAAAAACATAACGTAAAATTATCTTGCCACTTTCAAAAAAATAAAATAAAACAACAACAACTAAAATAAGTAAATACACACTAACCTAAAGGATTATTAGGAACACCATACTAATACGGTGTTTGACCCCCTTTCGCCTTCATAACTGCCTTAATTCTACGTGGCATTGATTCAACAAGGTGCTGAAAGCATTCTTTAGAAATGTTGGCCCATATTGATA
>JAUCMU010000104.1:8081712-8099286 GCA_032275025.1 Enteromius treurensis
CTAAACCACATAAAAAAAAAAAAAAAAAAAAAAAAAAATCTTAAGATCACATGCTCTCATATGCATTTTGCTGGAAATGCTTTTTTTTGGTCTAAATTAGCGTTGATATGGCGATTATATATGAAAATCTTGACATTAGTTTTTTCCAAGGCCCATTCTTGAAAATTCATGAAAGAAACATCAATGTCTGTTTCACGAAAGAATAATTTTGACAATCATCGATCAACCTTACAAATGCTCTAAAAATGACCAGTACTTAATATTAAGTGACCAATTCAATATTCCAGCTGCAATGGTTAAAGGGCTAGTTTAAAAAAGAAAATAAAAATTCTGTCATCAATTACATGTCATTTTAAGCCTGTGCATCTATATTTTGATATTTTGCGTTAGTTGATTTTGTCCGTACAGAACCACGTTAATTTAGTTCAATGGAATTTTGTGATAGAATTTTCATTTTGGGGTTAATGTTTATTGCTCTTTTGTTTCCTTTTAAGCTTGAAAAGTTCAAATCAGTGATAAGTTCATGATTCAAATTTCTTCAACTTCTTCAAACCTACATAGAAAATATATAATTTTAAATAAATAAACATCTGACAATGGACTGTGCATACTCAGACAGAGATCTCTTCAACAGCGTTTATTATACGTTCTTTGAGAAGTATACACAATGCTCAGGAGAAAAGAACAGGATTTACATCAGCCTCAAGCACTGAGTAGCTCCAGGCAGAGTTACTGTTACTCATCCAAGGATTTGGGTTAAACATAGACACAGTTCAAGGAAAAGCTTCATGCCAAGACGAGCCATTTACACAGCCGGAATGGTAGATTTGCATTAAGATATTAAATGATCTGGAAATTCAAACAATGGCAAAAATAAACCATGATCAAACTGCCTCATGCAGGTCTCTGCACATAAAAAAAAATTGAAAGCCTTGAGTTTGGGTCTAGTGTGTGGGGATCAGGAGATACTTTCTAACCAAGCAACCAACTCTTAATGTTTTCCAGTTGTGAATTGAATACAGAGATCCCCTGGAGTCATTTAAAAACAGAGCTGCTGGCTGAAGATGGTGACGCACATCTATGATTACATTCTGTTCAGCGTGCCTATCCATCGACTATGCTTCCAGCCAATCAGAATGCAAAGCAGTCTTGCCTGTCTCTTTCTCTCCTGTGCCCTTCTCCTTCGCACATTTCCCCTCCTCCTCTACTCTTTCCCTCTCTCCGTTCTTTTCTCCATCCCCCACAGTCTGTTTGACTCATTCATTGTCCCTATTGTTCAAAGTGCTTGTGAATTCATTACAGGAAGCAGATGGACACTGGTACCACGAAATCTTCACACTGGAAATCTCAGACAGGCAATTTGCTCAGGGGCCTCTTTCATTCCATCTCTTCCTGTCTGCTAGGTTGTGAATGTGTTCTCAGCACCTTCATCTCTCTCTCTCTCTCTCTAAAAATTGCAAATAAAAAAGAACATATGTCTCGTAATCCCAGAATAAATCTGCCAACACATCTCTTTATAGTGTTCAGAGACAAAATTATATATAATTTTAATATATATAATATTAGTGGTGGGCTGTTATCTGCGTTAATGTACTGCATTAACATGAGACTCTCCTTTGAAAAGATCCTAGACTCTCTTAACTCTTTTCTTCCCTGTAAATATTAGTGAATTATGTACACATTCTGTGTACCCTCTATCTAAATACAAATTCCATTTGCATTTGTCTTGGGATGATATTCGTTTAACGATGCAAAGAGAAAATGAGAAATTCTCAAAGGCGCACAGACATTAACTGCTGACAAAGCGCATTAGAGTCAGTGCGGGGGATGAGAGATGATTCTTTATAATAATACATTTATCAAAAATACCATTTGTGCGGCTTTGAGTCATTCTACTTAGTTTTAAGCCTGAAATTAAACTAAGGTTCAAACAGTGATACAATTTTCCACCAAAATGGTGCCATGTGCAAGCTTGCTTCGGAAGTTTCCAATGCAGAAAATTTTGCTCATAATGGAAAGCTGTTTTTAAATCGAGACTAGGTCCTGGTTTGAGTTTTGGAGCATCTTTTTTGTTTTTTTTGTTTTTAATGAGATACCAATTAAACTTTTCATTTAGCTGAAAATAAACATTTGGGTAATTAAATGTGGATAATTGGGACTTGCAACGCTATTTAAGGTGTCACATATTCTCAGGCAATAAATTAAACCGGTTGTAGTAAAATTCTTAGTAACAATTTCATTAGGCAAGGTTTTAACCTAAGTTCATCAGCCTTTTGAGTAAAGAAAAATGTAATACATAAGATATGTCTGCCTTTCAGGAGGCTATATAGCATGTGGAGAACCACAATCTCACATAGCTTTAATTAAATGGACCAAAAATAAATAAATAAATAAATAAATAAATAAATAAATAATCTAAAATCTGAGTAACCACAGAACATTAAAATATTAAAGGAGCCTCATTTGGCTGTGTGGTATTATGAGGTGTTGTGGGCCTGAAATTAGCTGGGTCTTTGTTCATTTGTTAATCCTATAGTCACTTCTGGACCAGGAGTATGAATTCATTCTGACAAGTTCTAATGGACGTTTTTAAACTGTGAAGTCCCCTTGCAACGTAGCAATGTCGATATGCATGACAGTACAGTTAAATAATATGATAAATGAAGGCCTCTAAACGGATTAACGTGTTCCAGAATAAATCAACATAACAGAATCTAAACTTTCATGATTCATTTGCGTATTTATACATTTTACAATTGAAGACCCTTCTTCCTTTCTGTTCAGGCAAATTAGCCGCTAATTAGACTGCAATTCATAAAAATCAGCCTTGATGGTTATTGTTGACATAATTAATTGGATGAGAAATTGCAAATTAATTGTATCATGAATTGCAGTTTATCAAGCAGAGAAGTGATGCTGTTATCATTTGTTATACTGTAATATTCTGCTACAAAGGGAAAACACTGTGAACCTAAAAAAAAAAACATGCAATACAAAAAGAAAAAAATAGTCATGCATTTAATTTGTCCATTAACCGTTAAAAAGTCAACTGACTGCAGGAAATTTCCAACCCAGCGGGGCATAATTGGGGCTGAAAATGCCTCAGTCTGAACTCTGTTTTATTGTGGCCTTGCTGTGTCGCACTAAGAAATTGGTGACCTTTGCAAAAAGCCACTTTCACAGTAAATGATTTTGCATGTTATGAGGAGATGTACCTTTTTAAACAAGTCTGATTGTTCAAAAGCACAGGCATAGCTCAAACAGGCTTACTCCTGCTGGGGCCACCAACTATTACTAAGAGAGGTCTTTGAGGTAGGTTAAAGGTTGCTTCTCTCATCTCAATGTCCTGATCTCAGACAAATGTTCCTTTATGTCCCTGACTTTTAAAGCACTGGCAATTCCTGACGACTATTCAAATACTAATAGAAGCTACTGAAGTTAATTAAGCTGTAATTATAAACCTTCTACATTAAATGGATATATGCATGAAGCATACATATCAATATTTCAGGATAGAGGAGAACAATACAGAGGCTACATTTTCATGCCAGCACTGTGAAAGGCACAGCAAATATCCATCAAAAACATTTCCCAGAAACAATATGTAACATTTCATGCCAGCTGTCCATCATCTGGAATTCACCTATGAAAATTTCTTACAACCGCAAAATTAAAAAGCTCAAAAAATATTTAATAAGCTTTTAAAAATGCCAAGACAACATTACAGTAACATGTACACTGATGTAACCAAACAACACCACCACAGAATTAGAATGTATCAAGTTTCCATTTGATTCGGAGTCTGACAATAAGTACCTTAAATATAGTTAAATACTAATTATGTCTCTATTTTTTAGCCTGTCAGCGATATTCAGTAAACTAAAAAGGTATATATATATATAAACAAATAAAAAATAATAATAAAATGAAACAAAGAAATAAAGAAAATGAGATTGATTTAAACTGTTTTAATAGATAAATAAATAAATAAAAAATCAACAAAAATTTATCCATAAATTAAATCCTGCAAACCGCTGATACTGAGGAGTATTTCTCATCCCAGCATTACCCGTCTGGGTTTCCCTACACACCAGTGAACATATGCTAATGAAATAATGCATGTGTCACCAAGCATTAGCCCACACAGGCATGAAATCAGAGCGACAAAAGCTATCTTCAGACTAATGAGGGAGATCTCCATATCTGCTGACCTTACTACACATGAGCTGCATTAAATTTGACTGAATTACATTACAGTTCTGTTGAAGTATTACAATATTGTATTTTCAAATATTAAAAAGGCTTTAAAGAGTACTTACCTTTGGTTTTCTGTTCAGTATCCTGTAAATGACAGCAATATAAGCATAATCAGCAAAAGCCATAATATATTTCACTGTACCTGTTCAGTGTAGTAGTTTACGTGTTATTTGTATATCATAATGAATATTCATAGGGTATTTCTGTATCAGGTAGCCCTGACATTTTACTGCTAAAAAATTATCTATTCCAATTGTGCAATTTATATATGGCTAGTCTACATTCTTCATCATCAAAAATATCTAAATATTTGTGTATTAGATACAGTAAAAATGTGTGTATAAAATGTTTATACACAACCACACACAAATATTAGCAAAGTATCACCACAGTTACAAATTAGTAAAAGGATGCACAAAAAGGATGCATTTTTGAGCTCACAGCCTGCAATTAACTGGATTAACATACTTTTAATGTACTGGTGTTTTGATAGTGAAAGTCAATATTAACATTAAAATAAATGTAACACTACCAGACCTGTTATGGTAGTACTGAGGGCAGACTTGATTTAGTACCCTGTCTGACAAAAAAAAAAAAAAAAACTGAATTTGTTTTTAATAAAAAACTGGTTTTTGATTCCCAACATTAACCAGAACCCTGTTAATACTATTTGATGTACTAATTTTGCATACTACAGAAATACTTGACAGCTACATGTCATTGTTTTAATTAAAATTTACTATGCACATTTTTATGTAGCATTTTAAATGTTCAAGATCATCAAAGAAGTATGAAAATCGGTGCAGACTCATATTTTTGTAGTGTAAAAACACTAAATGTTTTGCTCTTTTGAAATTGCACCTAATCATTTTTGGGGGTCAGGGGGTTAGGGAGGTTCAAAATCATACCTAGCCCAAAATAACAGCAAGATTCAACAAGCACCAACCAAAAACAAAACTCAACTTCAAGTCTTAAAACACACCCTGCCACGTAATCTCAACAAGAGGCCCAGCAGGGGCCTGGAGCGAATCGTATTGGCACAAACAGTGGCCTGCTAATCGAGTGGAAACAGACTACAAACGGCCCTCTGTCAGAGAGGAGGCTAAGGGGAAGAGGAGTAAGAGAAGGGAACAAGGCCAGTGTGCTAGTTTACATTCCCTGGTGCCATTCCAGAACTGTTATAAAGACTGTTTTTTTCCTACTGCCCTTTTAAGTACAGAACACCAACTTCAGGACTCCCCGGTTCTGAATAAAGATACTGAAGTACTCAAGTATGCTTCGCAAAATCCCAAAATATCTAACCCCTGATTCAAATACTAATTACAAATTCTTGATTCTAAACTGTTAAAGCAAAATCATAATCTGCAGCAACTGATAAATACAAGAGAATTTCTAAAACTTATTGATATCTGTCCATATACTTTATTGTGCACTATATTTCACTCTTTGATTACATTTGTTCTCTAATATAATTTGACCCAATAATATAAATGATTGATCTTGAGTTAATCTCAAAAAAAGGGTATTTTATAAAGTTTACTATATTTTCTAATTTCACCTGTAAGATTTAAAATAACAGATTTTTACAGCTTTTGAAAACGGCAGATAATTTGATCCATCATTGTCATCCATCAGTTATTGGTCTTATATTAAGAAGTATAATACGTCTTCTCAGTCAAGACTACCAAAAGTGCTTTTCCCCAATCTTTAAAAAAACAAGAATTAAAACATACTGACCGTTTTCTGCGCAGTGTCCTTCTTTGTCTCGTCTTCTTGCTTTTTCTTTTTCTTTTCTTCCATCAAATGGTTCTCTCTTTGTGATGTTCAGCTTCTCACAGCTAGAAGACAGACACAGAAGACCCATCCCATGAAACCTTGCAAAACGGGTATATGACTATTGTCGACTACAGGATCTACAAAATAGGGACAGTTAAAGAACAGAAACAATAATTCCAAATCCATCTTTATCTATATATATTTAAATTATGAAATTGGGGGGAGGGTGCATGATTAAATCAAGCCTTTATTTGTATCCATATCCGGAGTCTGGTAATGACTTCTCAGACCCAACCTGAGGTCAGCTCTGGTCTCTATGGTAAGTCTAGTTAAGTTCAACACTGCAGTGACCCAAATCTAATACAAAGGCCCCAAAATGCCTTTGGTAAAACTCTGACCATGCATTGATTTGACAAATTGATTGTGCTACAGGGGTCCATCCACATTTTGTCAGTGCCAGTGAGTATCCTGATTTCACTTATCCTACTCATGCACTGTTTAGAATGCATGCCCTAGCCAAGTGGACAGACGATCATCATCTTTCTAAATGTAAGACTGTGCACAATATATTATACCCTAAATCTAAACACATTTTGTACCCAACAACACACAATGAGATTTCATTCCATTGACAATGCAAACTTAAAAGTCAAGGTATTAATTCATAAAAAGCTCTATCATAGTAAAGGAAAAGCAAGTGACAACAGTGCATTGTACTTAGAAACAATTCACTGGCAGAGAGCCATGGTATGGCTGGACCAACGCTTAGAGTTGCCAATCAGCTGTCCTGATTTACCCTCTGGCTCAAACCCCTCCCATTGGCTAGTAAACAAATCCCCACTTTTACTGTCCAATCAGAACACAGGCGTTTGAGCGATTGCTGTTCACATTACCTCTTGGCAGAGGTCCAGAGCGAGAAGATTGGAACCTGCAGTGGATCATGTTGAAATGTCCTGGTGCATTTTGTAGAGGGAGACACTGAACGGCTATAATGTAAATATCCCACACCCTTTGTGTGCTGGAATTTTCCAAAGCCTAACAGTTCGGCTCCTCATAAAATATAACCATCTGCTTCAGACAATTGAGCAGATAGAGTCCCGTTAGGACTTGTGTAAACATACTGTGTTCTTTGATTCGGATCAGCTTGTTTTTAATGGCAAGAGCGTTTAATAACTTACTTCTTGGCACAGATTATAATTTATTTCAGATTTATTTAATGTAAAAGTACATTGTCTCTGATGTTTTCACACATATCTTTTACCTACATAATTTTCTTTTTAATATATATTAATATAAATATGTTTTAATGGTTTTATGTTATCATTATTTGCTTTTCCCCAATCCAGGGAATTAATTATATGGTAAATTATCAAGTTTTTCACTAATTGGACACATAAGAACAAATTATATTTAGCTAGTTTACAATTTAAGGCAAGATTCAATATGTAAACCCTTTAAAATATCTGGATTTTAACTCATAAAAATGTAGTCTGATCTTAAATTAACTCACAATTATAGACAACTGCCTTTAGTAATAACACACAAAATAGAAAGTCAATAAACCCTTGATTTCAGTACCGTGCAGATCTTCCTTCAGCAGCAAAACCTCAACCTAATATTTTCTGTAGTTGCTTACATGACTTTTTACCAATTTTGGACCATCCCACTACACAAATCTGTTTCGGTTTATCAATATTTTTGAGCAGTCATGCTAGAACAGCACTCCCTAGATAATACCACAGCATCTGCATTGGGTCAGGGAAACACATATTTTCCTTTTTTTCAATGTCTTCAAAAAATGTTGAAAAGTAAAGAAAACGGTTTGTGTGCTGTTATTACTAAGTCAGATTGTGCTTGTCTTTTATTGCAAATTAGATCAAGCTTAGATCACATTTTGAGTGATCAACGCAGAAATCCAGATATTTTCAAAGGGATCACAAATGTATTCTTGCTACTGTTCTAATAGTAACTTTTATTTTATATATTTGGTAAAACTTATTTTATTACTCACTAATGACTGAATACTACTAGCATTGTAAGGCACATATTAAAGCCTTATTCTGTATGACATTATGTTAGATACTTTAACACTACAACCACACCTACACCTAACAACTGCCTATTAATAAGCAGCAAAATAGCAGTTTTTTGAGGCAAAAGTAGTTAATAGTGAATATAATTTCCTGATCTAAAGTGTTACCACAAATATATATGTATATATATATTTTTTTATTTATCTCTTTTTTAAAAATCTGTTTTTAATATGAAATAAATAAATACACAAAGAGACTTCTGAGTCATAGACTATTGAATGAGAGTATTAAATTGAAACAGAAGGATTGAAGAGATTCTTAAAATGTACCCAATCATATCAGCTGAATCACCAAACTTAAAACAACTTTTCATTAGTTCCTTCAACATACCCACCAAAGTAAAAACTAACTCTTAAACTCTAGGAATAAGCATCAGAGTCAATGTTATTCGTAAGTACCAAAGTTAAGAACACGCAAAAATTCACCAATGGAAACTGGCCCAAGTTCAGGAATAAATAAATCACTTTTTCTGGGCAAGAGACCTGGAGGGCACACTGAGCTATCTAATAAAAACAGTTAGATTTTTTTAAATGCTCAGAAAGAATGAACGAGGATAAAAAATAAATTAATAATAAAAAAAAAACATTAAAATGTACATTCATTCTGACAAATGAAAAGTCCCAAGTTGCATGATCAAGCGTAGGTCTAGCAATGGTTAAGATGACGCGGGATGTGGTTACAGACCTGCAGTGCAGGACAGGGGAAGTATACAGAAAAACACACAGAATGGCGATGTGTTTCGAAGTGGGCTGTCTTGGCTAATATCCAGACCTGTGGAGGCTGTGAGCAGAGGCTTGTGTGCTCACAAGGACTTCTGGCAGGCCACAGCAAAGGGGAGGGGAAAACAGTTAACCTTCGGCCTTCCTGCCATTGAGTATTAGCAACCTACAGCTCCCCACGGTAGTTCACTGCACTGACTGGGTCATCAAGGGGCATTCTCAAACTACAACTAAAGAGCAGCTTAGTACTTCCTATGGGCTAAAATTACTGAGTGCTAAGGATATGTGGGATTGGGGGAATTAAAATTGCTAAATTTAGAACGATGGGTCGTCACGTACAACCTGACTACAACTGAACTGATTTGGATCTTGACTCCAACTCACTGACTTCAGTGACCTGTTGCATAAACTGATTAGACTAATATTACAAATAAGTTAATTGTAGAAAAACATAGATTAGAGCTTTAATTAGTTTAACTGAGAGCTTAGCTGTGAGGTTTACACAGGAAAAACTACTGGCAATTAAAACCAATCGCTGAATATCACACATTTAAAGTAAGAAAGAGCCTTAAGTTGTGTTCCGGCCTTACCATGTGATGTTTAGGAAGTCAGGCATACAGCAGAATTGAGGCTAAACAAGCAAGGATTGTCCTACAGAAGAACAATAGCTTTGTATAAGCTGTCAAAACATCAATGTCAGCTCTATTCTGATGTAATTTATCAAAGTGAAATCGGATAAGACACTATACAAAAACATGCAGCTCCAAGAGATGGAGTCAATATCAATCCCGAATGGTTCTTCCTTTCATCCCAAAGGTTATACTGACAGCTACCACAGAGGCCACACACAGAAGAACAGACAACCGCTTCTGACAGCTTGTCAGGGCTACAAAGCACAATAAAGGCAAACAAGTTTTTATAAATAGAGAAAGGAAAACCAGACTTTCATTTTTAATTGTACACCTGAGACCTCAAGCAGTACTAAATCAATATACAAGACAATGCAACTACTGTATCCAGAAATCGGCCTAAATCATTGAAACCTGAAATGATGATAATCAACAAAACGGTTGAAACAGAATGAATGTGACTTGTGCTCCATTTTGAACAAGCTTCAACTTTCTCTGATGGTGTCTGATGGGTCCAAAAACATACAAAAAACTTATTTTACAAACCCTACAACTATAGAAGACATATAGTCATTTTTGGGGTTGCTTGGTGAATTTATTCATGCTGTTTTACCAGATCACAAACACTTTTTTAAATATTTAAAATTATTAAAAATATTTTAAAATTTTATTTTGGAAAAAAAAAAATTGTTCCCAAACTTTTAGACACCCTTAAAGTCTTTGTTTAAGATGTATGTTTTCAAACTAATTAATAGAGATCTTGGATCTCCAAAGCAGAGCAAGGAATAAAACAAAATTTGTTCATCTAAAAATGCAATAATCTACAAAATCAAAATCTCAAAGACATGAAGTTTTACTTTGCATAGAGTTTATAGCAAAATAAGACAGAATGGGGGGAAGGATCCTGCAACACAGCAGGGACATTTTCTGGGACACCAGCCAACACTCACAAATCCTTTCTTCTCCAGTTCTTTCCCTAACCCGTACCCCATCCTGTCCTGCTGTGTGGCGCACCATTCTCCTCTCACATGGTCAAGAGGATTTCAGCCTCTTACATCAGAGGGCTCAATGTGAAACTGAACTGGACTGGACTGTAGTACGATGATGAGGTAATGAGTGAAATATGGGTGGAAAGATCTCATAACCCCCTTTAACACTCTCCCCCTACACCCCCTTTAAATCTGACACTAGCGACAATTTTTTCTTTTTAAACCATCTGCTTAAAATATTTGCCTTAAAAACAATTCAGGTAGACGCTAAATATCTAACAAAGCAGAGAGGGGTTTTGATGCCAGGTCAGCACTGTCTAACCTTGTGGAATAGTTTATTTTAAGCAATAAAGAAATATGCGATTTGATACTACACAACCACCTTAAAGAAAAATACATCTTTTAAAAAACATAATTAATTAATTACAAATTCAAGCAACACGGAAATAATGAAAATCAGGCAAACAATTTTACTGTTACAAAACTGCAAACTGAACTCCAGAAAAGGAGAGTTCACCACAGCCAGCCTTTGAAATCTGTGCAGGCAAGAACAATGTGCTCTATTTTATTTTTTTTAGAGCAAGACAGAGGCAGTGAGCAGCCACAGAAGCCTATATTAAATTATGTCCAGCTATAACATGAGGCACCAAATAGAAAGCCACAAAGTACACAGAGAATCCCATGAAAGACAAGGAATTCCCAGTTTCTTTTTACTTTTACAAGCTCTGCGGTTAACGGGTTTGTGTGTACCCATACAGAGCTAGATCGCTTATTCGTATTGCTTGCCCTTTTTGCCATTTTGACACGAGCTGAACACTGGGGTCTCACGCCTCCAAGCTTTGACCCCAATCCCCTGCAGTGCCATGAGGGAAGGTGGTTTCCTAAACTCAAGAGGGGGTATGGAGGTGGGGGGGAAGCTGAATCTGGGTCTATTGGAGTAAAGGAGCTCCTCATTTTGGTGTGATTTATAATTAAGGTTGAACAGCACACACTCAAAGGATAGACGGGTTATGAATTACAAGTGAATTGCCCTATTCATTTTATCACTGGCATCAGCCAAGTGGGATGTGATTTTCAACAGAGAAAATAGATGGAAGAATAAAATTATGATTCTCTAAGCACACAAGACAAAAATGAAAGCTACAAAAGAACACAATGAGGCAATGTGGATCAAAAAAATACTAGAATATTAGGAAAGATTAATGGCAAATCCAAATTCTTATTTTTTAGAGAGCAAAGATGGTTAAAATTATAATCTTTACATTTAAAAAAAAAATCTAACTAGTCTGAAGTATTTAGATAATTCAGAATGTTTTGGGTTTTTTATTTTTTCACAAGGAGAACAAAACGACCCTGAGTTTATACACACACACACACACACACACACACACACACACACACATATATATATATATATATATATATATATATATAAACCGCTAAAAGAGCAATAATCTAGGCTAGACCTAACTAACTTTTTTCTTCATCTTTCTCATCTCTTCCCTTAAAAAATATGTCAGTACACTTTAACATTAAATTAAAACAACCAAATTTCAGATTAATGGCATAGTATATTACTATGGAACTGTGGGAGTCTGGTATGCCAATTAATATATCTGAGCACAGTATATCTTTAAATAAACACACAGGTAAATAAATAGAACAAAATGAAAGACTTAAGAAAAAAGGAAGCTTATTTCAGTGCAAGTAAAGGCTGTAATTACAGATTAAATGACTCAACAGCAGTTGGATAATTCTAAAAAAAGTATTAACGTTATCGCTTATCTGACCCAGACACCAAAGTAAATAGCAGTAAAGACATAACAGGCTCAGTCAACCTGCAGTAACTTGGTTAAGCATATTTATGGTCAAGCTCTTAGCGGAGTAAAAAGCTACAAGCTGTCAGGTAACAGCCCAGATTTTAACCACTACGCCACAGCACACAAAATGTCTCCAAAGGATTAGACTTAAGGTGAACTCGCAACCTGTTTTTTGTTTTTTTTCACCTAGTGAGCTGCCTAAGTTATCTAGACAACATTAATTGCTGGCGAGTCAGCAGCTGAGGTTTTGACATGGAGCCAATATCTCAACTTACCTTTTTGTTTATAAGTCGAGCTTTGGCAGCTTTCTGTAAGAAAGTGTTGCATGTTGTACAGCGGGACAAAAGGCCTTTTTCCCAAAAAAGGTACCCGTAAAAACAGAAACTCCCAAGTAACGTTAACGCCGTAATGAATGAACAGCTGAACTTCTGAAAGAGTCCCAAAAAGGCAGCAGAACGAAAATAAACGCAAAATTCAGTATGCAAAGGAAAAAGGACTGTTGTGAAATTTCTATGCAGACTCAGAGCTTTGGGCTCTGATGGAGATTATAGATGCATGCATGCTGAAAAAACAGGGGATGCCATTTCCATGACATTTACGCTACGAAATACCCTCGAAAAGACAAGACAAAATACATTAAAACAGCGAGGCAGTTTGTCAAGTACAGTGGCATAAATTGGTCATCAGAATTAGCATCTCATCTACGGTGCAAAATGAAGAAGAGGGCAGTTTGAAGCTGCTGCTGTCTGGTAGACTGACATGAGATTCTACGATGCGAGCTGCTTCACTAAAGTGCAAAAATAAAGATAGCGAGAAATGTGGCGAGCAGTCGGGCTGCAGTCGTTTTGAGAAATCCAGAGATGTTTTTCAAACGACAGTGGAAATATCCAGGGATAAGTGCGGAGTGTCCGGAGAAAGCGCTGAGAGTGTCGGGTCAGGATCAAGCCTCTGCAGCCATTTTGTTCGGTATCAACACAGCAGACGTGCAGCTCAACTAAAGTGGGAGGGGCTTATCCGCTGAAATCATTTCCATATGACGTTTAACCAACCAATAAGGAAGCAGACTGGTTTTACATCGGAGCACCGCCCATAAAAGGGTTCAAAGCGTCCAGTTGGAATTAACAGGGGCAGGAATGGGCGTTCAACGGAGACCTTGCACGCTCTCTATACAAACAAACAAATAAAAAACTGTGTTTTCATCTATCTATCTATCTATCTATCTATCTATCTATCTCATACATTACACACAAAGGGATTAATTTAAGAATGTCACACTAGGAATCACACTATATGTCAAACACTGGCAGAGTCCATATTATATGGGAGCATGCTTGAACTGGAGCATTCTTGAATTGAATGTAGATTAAATACAAAAGGGAAAAAAGAAAACAGATTCATGCAGCAGGGTCCAGGCTGTGTGCTGTTGTAATTTCCCATGGGACAAAAAGGGGAAAGAAAGAGCTGGTGAAAGAAAACAAGTAGGAGGGAAAGACAGTTCATTATGTTTAGTTATTTTCTAGAATAAACTAATACAACATTTTGAAATACACAATTTAAGAGTTAGTTCAGCCAAAAAAAGAAAGTTCTGTCATAATTACTCACCATCATGTCGATCCAAACCCATAAGACCTTCAATCATCTTTGGTACACAATCTAAGATATTTTTGATGGAATAGAGCTCTCTGACCCTCCATAGTCAACAAGGATATTACCACGATCAACGCACAGAAACATAGCAAAAGCATTGGTTCAATCGTAATTTTACAAATCTACTTTTTATACTACTTTTTATGCGCAAGGAAAACAATAATAACATAGGGGTGAATTGCAAACAGTCTTAAATGCAAAAAATGTCTCACTTTTATTTAACAATTCTTCTCCTCCATCTTCTGCCAATATGGAGAGTACCCCAGAACATAATCAGCATGTTTACATTCAGCATGCATGCAAGTAGAATGCAAACATATACAAATATCTTAATTTGTGTTTCGAAGATGAACAAAGGTCTTATGGGTTTAAAATGATATAAGGGTTAGTTATTAATGACATAGTTTTCTTTTTGAGTAAACTATCCCTTCAAACTAAATAATCAAATTGTAGGTGAGCAGCTTTAAATGAAACCTGCTCACAAATGACATCACAGGGGAGAAGGAAGTATTACACAGCACACAACATGGCTACATTAAACTTCTCACAGCACTTAATAATATAAAGCAACAAGCCAAAGCCTCTTTAAATGACACACACACAATCTTGTTGCCACTGTTGTGGCTCAACCTCCCTCATCAAACTAATTATGGAAAATCAGTCCAGTGCTGGTTTTATGGTGTTTTGGGACTTGACTGGGTAATCTGATTTATTGCACACTTAAGCTTAATTGATTGCCTCATGGATTTAAATGAATAATGAGGAGCTAATAAGCATTGTCTTTGTTTCAAGAACCTGGAAGTGAACAGGGAAAAGAGGATAATACCAGTGGGCAGGGAGAGAGAGCATTCTATTACTCATGAAGTTGTCATTATTTCTGCTCTGCATGTTTGATCTGTTGCCAGCTGCATGTAAGTGTTTTTTATGCTTGATATATTTGATATCAAATGTAAGCAAATGTGTTATACTGCCCAATGAGTACTTTGAAATAAAAAACAATTTCCTTGCTCACAAGATGCTCTTTGGATCATCAGGTTTTGCACACCAGAAGCACGAGGGTACATACCAAATGCTAAGAAATGCAATTAAATTCGACAATAAGAATTTCTTTAGTGCTCTTCTACTTCAAATATTATACATTATGTACAGTTAAAACATTAACATTTCGTTTACAAAACACACTGCTAGAAATTGAGGACGGTTTTAACAACAAATCCCCCTTTATAAATCTCTGTCAATTTGTAACTGAGATGAGCACCTGACCTAATTCTTGTCAGACCAATAATTCTATTGGATTAATTTCCTCAGATTAAGCCTAATGCCGAAGCAGATGCACGAATCAACAGATTTATGAGGCATGTATTGACAGAATTTAGCTGAATATAGTTCTCAGACCAATATTTTATAGATCACCAGTACTCTGATCACTAATTTGCCACTGGATGTTGTTTCAAACCAGAAAGTGATTATGGAAATAGAAAGAGAGTTCATTTGATTTAAAATATGATTTAAGTTACATTTGGCTTATAAGGCAATGTGGCTTCAATTTGATTATTGAACAATCCTAATCAGCCAATGGGCTCCCAGATGGCTCTGGCCAAGATCCAGCCGAACACCCGCTCTGGCTTGAGAACCAACACAATCTTAACAAAACAGAGATATGGCTTCTAGGTGGCTGTTTCCTGATTCAGAAGCTCCTTCGATGCAGTCTACAGGATTTCTAATCTGACATAAAAATGGCAATTTGAGAAATTATTTGACCACTTATGATATGAGCCTAGGTTAAATACTCAGGGTTATAGGTTTGTTAAAAAACATATTCTTAACCATGATCAATTGTAATGGTAATGCTTCCTTTAGCAAACACAACAGATTAGTTCAAATGTGGATTGTCTTAAAGACTGAGCTTAGATGTACTTATATGTTATGTTACCTTTGATGCCTCTAAGCATCCAAGACTTTGGATAGGTTTTATTTCTATTATAGGGGTACCCCTCGTTCATTATAGTCACTCAGCATTTTCTGTTTTGATCTGCTTTTTAGCAGTATGGATCTTGTCCTTTAATATGCGAGGAGCTTGGCTCACACTATGAACTCTATTTGACAAAAGAGCATAGATAAATTCCACCTCTGTTGTGAATGTTAGAGGCATTTATCCCCTCAGGCGAGGGGTGATATTCAGGAGTACACAGCTGTAATAGGGGTTGGAAATGGGTTAATTTAGTTTTTGGAAAGCAGAGAAACAGAGGTCTTTTGCCACAGGCAGACACAGCACAGGAGAAAAAAGAGATAGGAAAAAGGAGAATGTGGGAGAAAGAGATTGGAGGTGTTACTGTCTATGGTACAACCCCTCCTGTTTCTCCTTCTTTCTCTCTCTCTTTTTTGACAGGGTGTCGTTGTGATTAATGCAGCTTTCTTTTGTGTGACCCGAAGGTCAAAGGATCAGAGGGAGTTAGGGGTGAAACTGAGGGGGGTAAAGCAGTGCATAATTCACTTCTGCAGCAAACGCCTCTCTGCTGCTCTAATCTGAAATGTAATCAAACTTGCTTTAATACAACTGACTTGGAAGAACCAAAGATTGATGGAGGGGGTGCTGATGGGAAACAGTATGAATATAACCGACTCACAGCAAGCACACCTGATCAGTCACACCATATATAGGGTACATCATACTTATTTTTTGATGTAAGTACATAAAGCCATCTAAAATAAAGGGGGACAAGCCTGTATTTACAACATATAGACGTCTTTGGAATCGTTTGGCTTTATGACACCAAGTCAGTTGTTTTGGATCTAACTTTATCCATATTAAAATCTATCATCTTCTGAAAAATGTTTCAGGTCCCTTGCAATTCTTTGGTTTTCCAGCATCTTTTGTATATCTGAACCCTTTACAACAAGAAAAAACTGAGGGACTTACATGCAAATATTACAAACAGTTCAAACGCTCACTGATGCTCCAGAAGAAAAAAACTATGAGCCTTTGAACTTTTTTAGGATCAGGGTAAATTGAACTTTTTTTTTATCTTCAGGGAAAAATGTACACATCTTTATTCTGTTCAAACACCCCTAAATCTTACTGCATTATTTTTCATTTAATAGTTGTGTAAGAGCCCCTCAGTTGTGAAGAGATGGATTTTAAAATCAAACAATCATTGTTGAAAAGGGTTCAAATACGCAAAAGATGCTGGGAAACCAAAAGAATTGTGGGACCTGAAGAATTTTTTGGAAGAACATCAAAAACAAAAAATAAATCAGTATTAAGGAAATTTGGCTGTTTTTACCTAAAGAGACATACCTGTAATAGCTGTGTTTGTGGTGTTTGGGTTGGGAGAGACATAACTCGTCAAAAGTGTACTGATTGAAAATGCAGTTAATGTTTTTTAGTTCCACTAAATGACACTTATACTGAAGTAGTAACAAACTAGTCAAATGGGTAAAGATTTAAGGTTATATATAACATGTAATCTACATTACACAACATCAACAAAATATGTATATATTGCTATTCCGAATAAATTAGTCAAAGTTGAGAACCCATGTGCAGTTTACAGACAGACATAAATCAAGTCAAGTCAAGTCACTTTTATTTATATAGCGCTTTTAACAATACAGATTGTAGCACTGAACATTATCAAATAGAA
>JAUCMU010000104.1:8106479-8119133 GCA_032275025.1 Enteromius treurensis
TGTGAGTGTATTCTGTCTGCTTGTTTTCTTAATAAAAGCCCGCAAATGGATCCGGCTGCCTCTGCCCCATCATTACAATTACAAAAATATTTGACTGCATAATCCTGCAACTGACCAATCAAAATGAAAGAGTGTGGTCTAATAAGTTAACATGCATACAACTAAAAATAGCATTTTCTATAGGCTCCCTAAAGGCTTTTTGTAGGTCACTTTAATATTTACATATTTACTTGGAATATTATGGAAGCATATGTGTAGAAAAATTCAATTTGCAATGCAATATTCAAAATGGCAATGCATTTCCATTACCCCACATGTGCAAAGTTTGGTACAGAAGGAAAATGAAATAATATTATTTACATTTGCCGTACAACAGCAATCTTAATATGTAAATTGCATATTAATATTAATGCTGTATAAGTTGCAAGATGAAAATGTATAACCCAAATTGTTCTGATATGTACAACATACAGCAGAAATAGTAGCAAAATCATCATTTAAATGTTATTTGTCCGAAATGCATTTAAACTAACAGTTATGACACTTCCGATTTCATTTTCATCATGACGCCACAGGATATTTGTAGCAAAATTCAATGCGTCTTTGAAAATGCATTCCGAGCTGACCACACCCACCCTCCGTCAATCATTGCTTCAAGGCGGGGATTGCCGGAAGCGTGTTGTTCGATACATAGTGGCTGGAGATATGAAGTGGAGCGTGAAGAGAGAAACAGTAATGTTTTACAGATTTATGTGGTTATGTACAGTAGGTGACAGAACTAGATCAATATTTGAGCTTTTTGCAGAATTGTCAGTCTGAACAGACCGCGGTCACGTGAGCTGCCACATTCTGCACACTTCTATTTTGTGGTATTACAGTACGGATACATGAAGTGGACAAAAAGCTGACGAAGACATATCTTTTAGCGGTTATGAATTGAATGTGCCCCAAAACGGTGGAAAAACTAACAAGCATATTAATATAGGAAATTATAAAAGATACAGTTATTTTATGTTAGAATATACTATACTGTGGAGTCTTTGAAAAAAGTGTTACAACAACACTTATTTCCTCCTTTTTCTACGTGCATTATTAAAATTCAAATGCTACACATATGCTTCCATAGAATATATTCTACTTTATTGACTGTATAGAATGGTCATAAAGGGATAGTTCAACCAAAAATAAAAATTGTCAATATTTGCTCACATTTTTGCAAACCTGTTTATAGTTTTTTTTCTTTGTGGAACAGAAAAGGAACTATTACGCAGAATGATTCTTTTTTCTCATATGGAAAAACAATGCAATGATATTAATGGTGGCTTAGGCTAATCAATTTCCTATTTTTCTGAGGATGAAGAAGTGTCACATGGTATGGATACACAATCAAAGTAAATAAAGTTGTAAAAGGCAACCTAAAGGCAACCTAAATATACTACAAGGTCATACATTCCAGTTAGCCAAAGGAGAATGTAAAGAAATGGATATAAGTTCCATAGTAGACAGAGTATTATTTCTCTTGTATTTAAGGGAAAAATATTGTTTGAACACAATCTTTCCCAAAATCTAATAATCCTGGGCTTTTCAAACTAAAAACATGTCTCCATTTTAATTATTTTTTTTAATCTTATTTGTTGTTCACTTTAAACCACCAAACGCTGTGGGGTAATACAGACCTGCTGCTCTCATTTGTTGTTTAGGAACATTTATCTTCATCAGAGGCTTAGTCTTCAACCAGCAGAGAGACATGGAAATGTGCAGAATCTAGATTTAAACCTTTCATTGAAATTTGTCTAATTAAGCCCCCAGATTAACTCTGAGGCTACATTGATTTTTCAACCGTTTTCTTATTCAGTGGATTTTCTTTCCCTTGTTGCGATTGTGGATTGAAATTTAAGATAACCTTGTTGTTAGAAGGTCAAATTGGCAAGGCAGACACTGGCTAAATTCAATGTTTGGCCTAACGTAAAATTGTTTACACTGGGGACATAAGCCTACTAGCAAATTATAGGAATGCATGGACAACACGTCGATGCTAATTCAACCAAGTAGTGTAATAAATTCCTTATTAATCCTTAAATATAATTAGATCTTAAAATCCGGCTTAAATTTTCCCTAAGGGGAAGACAGGGTTTTCTAGTCAAGGTAAGGAGTGCTAGAGATGAGATGAGTTGCCCTCCAGTCAGCAGTGCTAACTTGCTAACCTGAGGCCTCTGTGATCGTTTCCAAGGCGACGGTAGGCAAGGGAACCTGCCAAATGGAAAATGTCAATTACAGCAAATATGTAGATATGGTGCAGTGCGTGTGCAGCAGGGCAGACTGGGAGAGAGAGAAAGGGGAGGGTATGGCGGGAGCTAGGGCGAGACAAAGGGCTGAATTGTGCCTGCCTGGCTGACAGAGAACATCTGTCATATTTCATTGTATAGCAGTCTCTTCAGGAGAGAAGTGGCCATCCAGGTACGGTGATTTTCCCTTTAGAAACCCCCCATACACCTTCTCGTTCACTATCAGACACATTTGTCCAGTACAGCCCATAAGATGATTGAGCCGCAGAGAAAAGGTCAGCCAGATGAGGAAAGCAAGAAAAGGGATAAGATGGAAGGACAGATGAATAAAAGAAACTAAAAGGAATGTTTGGAAGGGAATTGAAGGGAAGAAAAGATAAGAGGATATAAAAGGATATTCCAGCACAGTGACATCCATTTCTTTCATATAGACTTGCTGTAGGAGATCTGTTTGAAGTTGAATATAAAGTGGCAGTACCAAACGGTTGTTCATCATGCAAAAAAAACAAAAAAAACGGAAACAATGAAAGTATCATGAAGTATAGTAGTATAGTAGTAAGAGACTTTGGTTTGTAAATGTCTTGCATTGTGTACAGCACAATGCATGTTTATCCTTGAGTTCATTAACGTCAAAGTCAAGTCTTATTTACAAGAAGGATACTTGTTACACTTCCGATTTGGGTGTGTGGTAATTATTTATGAAAAAAAGCACATTGTTAGTTGTGAATGTTGCTGTAAAATGTTTGACAAATGGCTAAAACAATAATGATTCCGTGCGTGCCGGTACATGCCAGACATCTGATTTTACTCCTATGAAATAATGAATAAGCATAAGTGAATGCTACTAATAACATGCCAATATTATAATACCTCAGTCTCACACATAATTTTAAAGATGCCCAAAAATAGGCTCGGTTTGCTATGAAGCTAATTTCTACTAAGTTAGTTCTTGTATTTAAATTATGAAATTAATGAAGGTTCTGTAAAACTGGGACAGGGAAACACTGTCTGTTGGCGTTATAACAACAGCCTTGTGTGAAGCTACATTTAATGATGTACTTAAAACCGTCAGGATAAAAAGGAGCTCTATGTTTTCCAAGATGCTCAGTTTGAATCCAGGGGATGAATACTCATCATTTAGTAGTTCCCATTAAATGAGTATCCTCGTGCTGGCAGGTAGCCTCAACTAATGGTACTGTACAGGTGTTAAGATAAAATTAAGATAAGTAGGCCTTTGAACAAGCATCATGATTTTTCATAACTCATTAATACACGTCTGAATACTGTAGCAAATTCTAAAACTTACAACACTTCTAATTTAAACACACAGAGGAGAAATAATAAGACAAATCATTAGAGAGAACAGAAATGTATAAACTAATAAAATCAACAACGACAAAAACAGACTGGTTGTACTGACAACAAATGCAAAGGTGTATGTCTGAAGCAGAGAAAATAGAGGCAGTTGAGAAGTGGTGCCATAAATAAATCATTCAGCAGATGTATGAGTTCTGACTGGAACTGAAAGCGGAAAAAAGCAATAATTCTGACGAGATCAAAGGAAGGTCACATAAAGAAGATGACAAAGAACATTCTGCAAAAAGGTCAACCATAATGTGAAGAACTCACTGCATGGAGCAGAGTGAAACCATCTTCCATACAGTCTGTCAGCATCTAGAGTCTAGAATGAATGCATTTAACCACTATTAAAAAAAAATAAATAAGCATGGAAGGTTAAGTTTAACTTATAAATACAGATAGTTCAAGCCAATTAAAATAATAAATAACTCTTTGTTAAACTACAATGAGCAAGCTTGTTATTGTGGTACTGACACTGACTATGGATATAATTAATATCATTTTGATTATCACAGCTATAATTATTAGCATCATTATCCCTGACAGTAATAATAATAATAACTATGTAGGCCAATTCAAGACACTTTATTTTCACTATCAGTATGTAGAAAGGTAATCCTTGAATTAATCACAATGAGGTAAACTTACTTCATTCTCTGTATAATCTTTTTTTAATCTCCACCCTCAACTGATATTGGTGCAATTTATTAGGTGGCATGTGTGAAGCTTGGTAGTGCATTACTGTCAGTGTAATCCAATTAGTTTGAGCACAGAGATGTTCAGGCTCCAAGCTGGTGTTGAGGGAATTCTGTCTGCCTGCACCCTACAGAAAGCTTCCCTGCTGAGAGTAAGAGCATTAGCAACACTGCATGGACACAAGCAGGCAGTTTTATTAGCATTATTATCACCTTTCTATGAAGAAGGCAGGGGTATAAAACTCTGCTCTGTAAATAGCCAGGCAGTGGTGATCATGGGAATCACCGTTTCGGTTGAGGGATCTTTCACAATGCAACCATTACCCTCATAATGGGTATTTACAGAAGTGACTATTCTGGGACATGCTATTGATGATCTTTGTTGAAATTGTCACTGCAGACTGTTATAGAGCATCATCCACTTACAATGCTTCTGTGATGTTCTGGGTAATTTTGACCAGTTTTATACTACTACACATATTTACTTTGCTGCTGTTGCCTCTGGCTTGCTTAGTTGGGGACACCTGGTTTCAAGACACAGCCACAGATGGCGCTGTTGGACTACCATGGTTGACATCACACAATCCAGGGCACGCGCCAAAACCTTTGTCGCACACAGCGCGAGGTCCGTACAGTTGAGCGCCCATCGGACGCCGCTCCGGACACAGATGCCTCACCTCCAGAACGGCATCAGGAACGTTCGCATGAACTGCTTGGATCGACTGACCTACTTATACTCGCAAGGCGATTGGGTTCAGCTGATCCTAATCAGCGTATGCCAATGAAAATCATTGGCGTGTTTGCATACACGCAGTCAAAGCAAGATTCCTATTCGTTGGTCACCGACGTGACGTCTCCGTTCCCTTCTTCAGGGAACGAGGGTTACAATAGGTAACCGAGACGTTATAGTTAATGGACTATATAATTGAAATGCAAAAATTTCCATGTAAGACCCATGTTAACATGATATTAACATGTAAGACATGTAAGTGAACTTCCATCTCTCAAGATTGTGGCCAGGTCCACATGGAAGAAGCACCCACAGGTTTCCACCACATGCATTTTTGATTATTACAAATTTGGTTAATTTGATAATCCTTGAGTTGGAATTAAAAGTGTATTACTGCCATCATATTTATTTTAGCCATTTAAAAATCCATTACACTGGATTTCCCCAAACCAAGAATTTCCCCCAAATTAAGGTAAAATACCAAAAAATTAGAGAGGGAACTTGGAACAGTGCTCCAGAAAAAAACTAAACAAAAAAAACAACAACTATTAAACATCTTTTAACACTTTTAAAACTGACCTTTTCCCCTGGTTTGCCAGGTGGCCCAGGTAACCCAGGGATACCGTTGTCACCCTAAAGACAAACACACACACACACTGAAAAAAATCCTTTCAGTAAATTCAGTGAAATTATATCTGTATAATCTAATAGTATTGTAAATAACTCTACCTGAACTTAAATATACTAAGCAAAATCTAAACAAAACCAGTCACAAACATTGACTCCAGCAAACTAAAAACATTGGGATATGTGTGAGGTATCTGAGTAAAACTGACTCTGCATCCAAAAACTTACAAGAGCATTTGTCAATATATGGTGACTGAATGTGTTGTCGTAATTAAAATAGTACATTTAGGGATAATATCATAGCTTCTTACTGCTTCCCCAGGACTTCCCTTTTCCCCCGTATGCCCATCAGATCCACGTGGCCCCTGCTCAAACAGAGGGGAAATGAGTGGCATGAGCAAGTATTTCATGAGGTTTTAAAGGGTATGTCTATTTCTGACTTGTGCATTTATACCTGTATGCCAGGAGTGCCTTGAAAGCCGGGACTTCCTCTAGAACCTGGGACACCCTTCAAAAAAGAAAGAGTCTTAAATTAGTCTGACCCATAGTCATGCAAATAAATATCAAGGTTACTCTGGAGGAACACAGCACAAGTCACAGCTCTTAAACTTTTCCTACATTCTACAGGAATCATATAATGAAAATCTAATATGCCTTATTCATTTGAGAAAAATGAATGAGAAATGCTATAGTGTGAACTGCAGATTTCAAAACTCAAAACGTCATTAACTTTGAGATTACTGTCATCAATCCTTAGTTTGAAGTATATTATACAGCAGGGCTGTCCTTTGGGTGGTATAACTGGTGCAGTTGAATAGTGTGTTATCAAATATTTGCTTTCCAACGTTTTTCAAAATAACCAAAAAAAAAAAAAACTTGAAAAATGCAAAACACATTCAAGTAAATCATCTTAAAGTTAGGCATGTTTCCCAAACAATGTATTTCTCTGATGTTTTGCTTAATTTTTAGATGTTTGATTCACTATCATGTTCCCTCTTACATCATTCGTAGCACTACTCACAACATTTTTTTTCTGATAGAAATTTGAATATTGTCGTGTTGTGCGTGTTTTTTTTAGTATACATGTTCTTTTCCCGTTGCCTTTGTTTCCTTTTTGTTTCAAAGTATGTTCTCATTGACTTCCATGGTCTTTATTTTATTTTTTTTTAAAAGCTGTTTCTAATTTTGTTATTGTTTACCCTGTGTTTATTTAGACCCATGTTCAGTTCGGTATTTGTCCATTCTTGTCAAGATATGTTTTGTTTTGCATTTTCCTTGTGCTCATGTCGAGTTTTCTACTGATGTTTTGTTCAGTATATAGTGCACGTGAGTCTAAAAGTGTTTGTGGAATAACAGATACATTGTGTTATAACATACATACAATAAAACAAAACATAAAATAACCCCCACTTTTTTTGGAAATTCAGATTTTGAATCAGAAATATTTTTTACATGTTAGAATGTTGTACAATTCTCTGCTTTTTATGAGATCACTGTATAGAGTTGCCAAGCCTCAAAGGGCACTATATTCATAAGATTCTCCTCAATAGAATTGTTTTATTTAAACAGTTAGCCTTACCGTGACTTGACATTAGACATTTGCACAAAAGAAAGTGAAAAGGTTTTTCCACAAAAAAATATTTTACTGTATTTTGGTATCACTCTGACTTCTTATAGGAAGCATTAGATGCTTTTGATGTGGCCTTTAAATCCAATGATTTTCTTCCATAAAATGTAATTTCACATTATTTACAAAATACTAAGGCAAACCACATGACTGAGTATAGATAAAACACATCCTTTAATGACTTGTTAATAAAGATATAAAAAAAAAAAAAAGCCAGCTTATTGGGGGTTGCTATCAAAAGTAATTTTTTCACACATCTTAATATTGAGAATGAGGTAGTTTGCAAAGAAATGTTTACTTTAACATTAGGAACATGAACTTGTACATGTGAATGCTATCAATATAATAAAATTAAATTAAATGAAACACGCTTTGCTTCACTAAAAACTATCTGTTGATGGTTCAGTTGAGCAAGCATATGTGCGCAATGTAGACACACATTCATGAAGACATGAAGACTTACAAGTATGGCATCCAGGTGTTGCGATATTGCACATTCACCAAACTTTCAGAGCTACTTTTAGGGTTATACATCATTCAATATTTTTTTTTTTCAGTCAAACTAACTCATGCTTAGAAAAACTGCAGCTGCAGACAAAATTGCAACCCTACAAACGCCCACAAACCCATTTACAGCTCCTTCGTGCTTTATCTAGTTTCACTCCCTTGGGCAAGATGTATGGCACTATTATGGAAACAATGACTGTGTTCTCCTCCAATGTTTTAATAGCTTTTACTGTTCAAGCTTGCGTAACTGAGCCCCTGTACTGGAAATGAACATTCAACGTAACGTTGACACTGACGTTTGGGAACTTACTTGGAATCCCAATCACCTCTGAGTAGTATGAGAAAAGACAATGAATATTGGTGAGTGGAATTTAACCACTCCATTATACTCATGGGTATATAATATGTGGGTGTGCATCCAATCATTCAGATTTTTACCTCAGAGCCGAGTAGTTGCTCTTGTTATGGGACTGAGCATAACCCTGACGACGCAGTGATCATGACTTGCCTTCCTCGCAAAGGCTTGATTTCCCTCTGTCACTACTCAGCCCAATCCCTGTGCCCTGCACAGTGCCACACTAACTTTTCCCTTTGGGAAGTCAGAGGATTATTGTGCAAGCATTCCACTACCGCTCCTCTCATGCGTTGCACGTCAAGCAGTGGTGATGTTTGTCCACCTCAGGCCAAACTAGAGATCTAAAGAGGATCAGATTTCAATCACTGCATAGGAAGGTGAGGATGAAGGCTCAGATGAGTGTCACCTCTCTGGGATAATTGCTTGGTCAGAGTCTGACTCTGAGTTGATGGACTTGCTTTCCCAGGCCAGCAGTAGACTTGAGTATAATTTGCCATCCTGTCTCAAGCACTTGTGACTGGATGTCTTTCTTCCTGTAAGTGCATTAGGAATTCATGAAAGGGACTTTTTTTACTGCCCAAAGCTCTCTTCTCAGCCATACATGCCTTCCTTCTAAGGCCAGTAAGCTGATGTCAGTTTTGCTGCTCTGATCTGCTCACCATTAAATAGGAAATGTGCAATGGCCATACTGCAAGTAAACAGGCTAAAGCACTGCAAATGGGTAGTTCTGAGCTGGTGTTGATGCCGGAGCTACGTACAGTGAGCAACTTTGGCTCTCGGTGACGTCAGCTATGCGATGTCCACTCCGTGGTCTATTAAGACCATCCCTGACTGAATCTTGCAGTGCATTGCAATGAGGACATAGTGTGCTTTCTTGGCACCCCCATCTTCCAAGCCACCTTTTTAATAATAAATAATAATGGAACACAAAATATACTTCCTCAGCAATTGGGACAGGTGCAAGGATCAACAGGTGAGTAATCATAACATAGAAGTCCCGCTGGTAAGTATTTCAGGTAATATAGAGCCACTGTCTTTATATAAGGAGCAAAGTCAGGCAGATAAGTAATCCAGGTAAGTATTAGCTAGAGTTCAGACAGGTAGGCAGAGTTCAGACAGGTAAGTATTCGGTAAGTACACTCATTCCTTTCTCCAGGTCTTTAACGGCTTCCCAGGCGAATTCAGACCAAGCGTAGAAGACGATGCAAATGAGGAAGCGAGAGGAAGACAGTTCCAGCGTCTAACCTCGAGCTCAGCCAACGAGTGTTTGGTGGAGCGATCTCTTTTAGAACTCTCCTGATTACGGCCAGGTGTTAAAAATCAGGTGACTGTGATCTGGTGATTAGTGACTGCGTGCTCTCTGTGACTGCAGATTCCAACAGTAAAGCATCCTGAGATCATTCATGTGTGTGGTTGCTTGTCATCCAAGGGAGTGGGCTCACTCACAATTTTGCCCCAAAACACAGCCATGAATAAAGAATGGTACCAAAGCACCCTCCAACAGCAACTTTTTCCAACAATCCAACAACAGTTTGGTGAAGAACAATGCATTTTCCAGCACGATGCAGCACCGTGCCATGAGGCAAAAGTGATAACTAAGTGGCTTGGTGACCAAAACATTGAAATTTCGGGTCCATGGCCTGGAAACTCCCCAGATCTTAATCCCATTGAGAACTTGTGGTCAATCCTCAAGAGGCGGGTGGACAAACAAAAACACACTAATTCTGACAAACTCCAAGAAGTGATTATGAAAGAATGGGTTGCTATCAGTCAGGACTTGGCCCAGAAGTTGATTGAGAGCATGCCCACACTCTAAAAAATCCTGGGTCATTTTTTCTACCCAAATGTTGGGTTAAGCCTTTTGGGTAATTTTTGGGGGTTATTTTCTCATTATTGGGTAGTTTTTGAGTAGTTCTACGTAACCCAAACGCTGGGTTATTTTCTGGGTCATTTTCACTGAGAGCTGAATCAATGCACCCCCTCCCCGACCCGGACATATCAACCCAGCTCCTTGGGTCAAATCGACTGGAGCGCAGGCTTAATGAGCGCAGCGCGAGCTGACTGAATTCGAGGTGGAGGTGGAAGCCATGCACGCTCTGTAATATTTGGATAAATAAGGTTTGTATCAATATATTCATACGAATAACATGTGTTGTTTAACCTTTTATACACATAACAATATTGTGAGCTGAAAGACAAATGTGCGATAACAGTTACGTTTACGTGCACTGAGAGCTTCGTTTTGGCTGGTTTCTAATCCCAGATGGTCTGGACAGTAACGTAAATAGGTTTTCTTCGGTTTTCTACTTTTTAAAAAATGTTTTAAACATCCCCTTTGGTCTATTATGGCTCTTGACCATATCTATGGTAATACATTTTTGTCCATGTACAGTCAGAACAACCCAGATGTTGGGTCATCTGTCACGAGCACAATCAAGTTTTGAATCGTCAGCTGGAGGAATAACGTTAGGCGGGACGTTTCAAGCAGACTGAAATAAAGGTTTGTATTTGTCTTCAGATCATTTAACCATAACCGACTGGAAAATGTGCCTCTCTGAATCTAAAATATCACTATATAAAGGATCATAACAGCCGAGGTAACGTTAGCGCAACAGGCGGACCGTTTGGGTTTCCTGTGGCCTGCGTCATGATGCAGCTTAACTTCAATTTGTGAGCTGATCTGTGGTTTTTATCACAGAAAGAGGCAGATAATATACTTTATACTGTAACAATGGCTAATAACGTCTCAGGTTATGTATTTGACCCTGTTCCTTAAAGGAACGAGAGGCTGTGTCGACGAGACGTTTTGGAACGCCTTCAGCGTGACAGCTCTGAATAGTGTGTTGAATCAGCCAATGATGAGTTGGGACGTCAGTGGCGGGTGACGTTACTGGCCAGGAAGTATAAAAGCACATGCCGGCTGGCAAACAGCTCCTGTCGTTCAGCGGAGCGCCAGCAGGGGATGCAAAAGTGTGTCTCCGAGACGCAGGGGAACAGGGTTATATACATAACCTGAGACGTTCCTTTTCAGGAGCTCGAGCTGCGTCGACGAGACGCTTTGGGAACGAGATGTCCAGCCCTCCAGACTTTTTTTTTAATTCCCTGCCTTGTGTGTGGTTGTGCACAGCTAGGTCGAGAGAACAGCAGAACTTGTTGAAGCTCGTAAGTCAAGTCCATAGAATCTGACAAATGTGCGGGGGGTTGACCACCCTGCAGCATTGCAGATGTCGGCCATGGAGACCCCTGAAAGTAGGGCCTTCGAGGCCGCCACACCACGGGTTGAGTGAGCTCTGACTCCTAGCCTAGGCAGGAGACCAGAGGACTCATATGATAGGTTGATGGCATCCACAATCCAACGACTCAAAGTCTTTTTTGTTGCTGGTACTACAACTGATCTAACTTTCTCCACAGGGCAGCTCTGTGGACGTACGTGTCCAGTGCTCGCAATGAACATACAGTTCAACTTCTCCTGGCCAGGCTACCTGAAGAGAGGTGTGTTAAAGGCTTGCAGTACAACTGGCTGAGGTGTAACCATAGGCACCTTCAGACTGTAACCCGCTCGCGGGTACAGGAAGGCTTTGGCCATGCCTGGCGGAAAGTCAGGGTGTGTAGGGGCCACAGAAAGGGCCTGAAGGTCACCTACTCTCCTCAGAGAACACAACGCTAAAAGAAGTGTGGTTTTTATCTTTAATAGACGATCTGAAATTTCCTCTATGGGTTCAAATGGTGGCCAACAGAGGGCTTCTAGCACAACAGCCAGGTCCCAGGTAGGCACCTGGGAGCGTACTGGTGGCCTTAACCGCAAAGCAACGCACCGCAGAGGAAGCGTGTGACCAGGGGTTCTTTACCAACTGTATGTCCACCAAGAGTGGAGTGGTAGGCCGATATCACCGCCATGTAAACCTTCGTGGTGGAGTGGGTGACGCCAGCAGAGAAACGAGCCTGCAGGAACTCCAGCACTGTACCAACCGGGCAGTTAACTGGATCATGTTGCGTTCTCTACACCATGAAGTGAATAACTTCCATTTTAGGCCATATAGCTTCCTCGTAGATGGAGCTCTGGCCACACTCTCAGCCTCCACAACTACGGGCGTGGGTGCACTATGGTGCCCCCCGCTTGTGAGAGAAGATCCCACCTGACCGGTTTTTCCCATGGAGAGGTCTAGGAGGAATATCAGGTCCGAGAACCAAACTCGGTCTGGCCAGAATGGTGCTACAAGCAATAGACTGACCTCGTCCTGGCGCACTCTCACCAGAACTCCAGGGAGCAGAGCAATTGGGGGAAAAGCGTACAGACGCAGCCTCTGCCATGTCTGTACCATGGCATCCAGTCCCGCAGGAGCTGGATGAACTAGAGAACCAGAGGGGACATTGCGCATTCTCCTGAGTCTTGAAGAGGTCTACCTCTGCTCTGTAGAATACTCTCCAGATCTGCTCCACCACCTCTGGGTGGAGCATCCATTCCCCGG
>JAUCMU010000104.1:8178413-8196394 GCA_032275025.1 Enteromius treurensis
AATGTTCAGTGCTTTGCTACAATCTGTATTGTTAAAAGCGCTATATAAATAAAAGTGACTTGACTTGACTTGACTCTTCTCTGTGGGCTTTAATATAGTAAAGCATTCATTGGACCTCTGCTAGAATGTTGGTGGAAGCAGGTACTAGTTATATACTGTTTTATTAAATACTGCCAATATGGACAATATTTTAATTTAATGTACTGATTTTGGCTTTTGTTTCTCAACTCTCGCCCTCTCTGAGTTCACTGTCTGGCAGAGTTTAGCTCCAACCCTAATCAAACACACCTGAACAAGTGAATCAATGTCTTCAGCATTACTAGAAGATGACAGGCTGGTTTAAGGCTGTGTTTAAAGATAAACACAGCCTGTCAAGGCAATTTAAACACATTTTCGTTTTTTAGCATCTTGCACCATGAGCAGTGCTTATGACATCTCACACCAAGACACTGCTTTTAGTTCAGCTACAAATTAATCTGATTTCTAGTGACACCTGCATTCGACTGTTTTCTATTGCACTAGATATAGCTGTTTTTAAATGCATTCAAAATAAACAACCCTACTTTATGTGTTCAAGTAAAACATAAACTCCATTTATTGAGTGGAGTAAACAGGACTTTGGCAACATGTGTGTTTTAATTGTAAGCGACTGTGTGTATTTTCATTCCCATATCCAGATTTGACCCAATGCCTGCCCCCAGGTTCATTTTATGACATACACACACAATTTTATAAAAGAGACAATGTTTCTAGAGGAGGTTCATGGGAGAGCTTGTTGAATCTCTCACTGACATCCATGATAAAGCAAGAACAAAGGTTGCAGCTGGAATCAGTTGAGTGGAGCAGCCAGGCAGATGCTCTCACTGCAGAAAGCATTAACCATGTCCGATTGAATTCTACAGAGATTTTTTTTTATAAACATATGGGCGTACATTTAAGTAACTGAAAAACCATCCACTTGATATTCCCTGAAAGCAAACACCAACATCTAGATGTTTACAAGTTTGGCATGTTCAAGCTTAAAAGAGTTGGTCTAAGGTAATTTGGGGATAAAAGTTTGACAACAGAATACTCAAAATCCCTCATCAGTTACTGATAAATCAATCCATGAACAAGCCTCAAATATTTTCAGAAAGCTGCTACATATACATTTATTCATTTAACAAAGCACTAAATTAAAACAAACAACTTGTTCTTTCAGAGACACAAAAGCATTTGTCTCAGTTATTAAGTCTTAAAAGCAAAAGAAAACCAGCACTGTCAAGAAACAATCCTTCTAAGACTCCGCAAGTAGCTACAGGTTTTATGTTCAGCTGTACACATTCCCAAGAAAAGTAAAATCAGGGTTATATACTGCTTGAGAATAATAGATCTCCTGGAAGATATTAATTTTAAAAAGCTTAAGGTTGGATCTTGGGGGTGGGTTGGTGATTTGCTTCCAGGCAAGTCACTGTGTGCCCCATCTCAATATATAGCCAATGCATAGTGCATCAGTGAATATGGTATATGGGAATAAAGTTGTGATTAACAGTCAATTATTGTATCAGTAGAGGTGAAATTGTTTGTCTAGTGCTGGGAGTGTTGTCTGCTGATTGAAGATCTTTGGTAACTTAAGGGTTGTAGGTTCAAACAGATCTGCCTGAATCCAAGATGTAATGGAAATGACTGATAACCTTCCTGCTCACTAAAAACAATATAACAAGTTGCAAAATTCAGCTCCAACTCAACCAATTACTACTGACAACAGCAAGGTATTTTCCCTAACAGCTTGTAGGGTCAAATTCAGCCTGTTAATCTGTTAATCTGTTAATTTTTATATGATCCTCAGACTACAGATTTAGCTGACATTGCATTATTGTTTAATAGAGTAGATTATTCTTGTTTGCAAAACATACTCCATATTCAACCCCAAGCATACCAATTTACAACCAGAACGAATCTGCAACTTGAAATTATAAGGTTCTATCTGCATTTTAAAAAATTTGAGATACTGAGCTTCAAAGATTTTTGGATTCCATATACTTTTTTTGTTCTGTTTTCTAAATAAAAATTCCTTAAATATAACCCTAACTTGAAAAAAAATATATATTAAAAATATTTATTTGAACAATTTCAAACTATTTAAGCTATTTCACGTCAAGCTACCAGTGATACTAAATGTTTATTTTGTACATAAGAAGAAAAAAGCAATGCATCTGTAATTGCACACTGAAATCTCTACTTACCCACTACCATGATGTTAAACTCGAAGCCTTGTTTCATGGCTTTCCTCCTCATCTGTTCCAAGATGGCATCAATGCCCACATAGCCAAACTCACTGTTTGTCTTCTCATTCTGTGCCACAGACGTCTTTCCTGCATCTGCCATATTGCCGTAAAAACTTATAATGACCTCTGGTCCTAAAGAAATTATGTGATACAAAGAGAGAGACAGCCTATAAGCATTTTCATTGTATATGGCAACAATTGGCGTAAACATTTTTGCAGATGTAAACTTCACTTTATTTTTCATTTTACACGATCAGTGTCACAGTTTTATTGGTCATGCAAATTTTGCGTACTCCAGTCAGTTACCTCATGTTTTGAATGTAATGGTATCTAAACTCAAACGTCTTATTACTGTTTGCAAGTCATGTTAGTTATTTACGAGACGATATTGTAATAGTATGTTTTTGTAGAGACGCTAGATGTCAGAACATACAGAAATAAAGTAGGGCAGAAAACCCACAACAGAACTTTACTACCTCAGATTAACGAGACATATGTAAATATGTAAGCAATACCAACTCAATTTTTTCTAAATCATCATGTTTCATCATGTTTTACAAAAAACAATTTTAGCAAGCTCTTAATTCCTTAAACCTCTTCAAATTATCCTCAAATGATTAACTGATCACTGTATTTACCAAAATGCCAAAACATAAATCAAATTTTAACCACAATCTTACCCAAAAGAGGGTATTCAGTCTGAGTCGTTGAATTTGATGATTAAGTAGCTTGAAAAATGTGTGACAGAAAGCAAGTGGCATATAAACTCAATGTGAAAGTGGGAGGGGACAAGGTTGCTGCTTTTCCTTTTTTAAAGACGAAATGTGGCTTCCTCTTTTCATAGAATGTCTAGACACTTGCACAAACTTCAAACAAAATGATATACCTACATTTTCCAGTGTTTTTTCTTAAATAAATATAATGTAATTAAATATAATAAATAACATACTACATCCAGATGATAACACGAGGTGAATTTACTTAACAGCAAAAAAGCATAGGCATGTACAAACATAACTTATCAGTTATGAAACACAATATTGCTTCATCAGTTGCCTGAGGTGGAAAATCTGTGACTTAACGAAAACATTCAATGCGGATGTTACAGATCTGTATATACCATTATTAAGTATAAAGAGAAGGACTCATTAGAAGACAAAACTGATAATATACTGTAGCTGGATTTGAGGAACAATCTTATTTCAATATGTTTCAGGTACATTTTCATGTCTAAGGAGTCATGTTAAAATTATCAGTCAGTCAGATGCAAAGTTGTTTTGCATATGTTATTCTGTAGCTGATGTACAGTATGACAGATTTAAGAAAACCGTTTCCTGTCAGTTACGCACACCATTTGACAGCCTTTTCTGAGAAAACAGTCTAAAAACACTTTAGTCAGTTAAACAGAAAACTAACAGCAGCCATGTTTTGGCTAAAGAAAGTAATATTTGCTAGTAGGGGTGTAACAATTCGCGTATCATGTATTGCACAATTGTCATCATCCCTATCCCTTTGTAGGTGGACACTTAAGAGAGCAGAGAATGTGTGTGTTAATATTTAGTGCATGTGTTAATATTTATTATTGCGCTTGTCAAAGGAAGCAATGTAATTTCCTCGTTATCTTCAGCTGAGATGTTCCTTTGTCAATGAAGGCAGCATGATGTGCATCAGCTGATGTTGCTGTTTCAATGTCATAAATGTGTTTTTTATTGTTGTAAGCATAACTGTTGCAAATAAACTTTAATTTACATTTTATATTTTAAAATGTTTTTATAATCTGCTAATATGTAAAAACAAATATGTATAAAACCTTTTTTCATTTA
This sequence comes from Enteromius treurensis, assembly GCA_032275025.1. Lineage (NCBI taxonomy): Eukaryota > Metazoa > Chordata > Actinopteri > Cypriniformes > Cyprinidae > Enteromius > Enteromius treurensis. The sequence continues at coordinate 8,182,504 of JAUCMU010000104.1, forward strand.
AAATGTGATTTTATGCAATGCAGCTATCCCTTAATAAATCTTCTGATGCACACCATGCTGCTTAACGTGATCACTTTTTTAACATGTCACCTGAACAATCATCCTTTAAAATTCCTCACCTGTTCAGAAAAAGCATCTTACATTTTAATTTAAACATGCACATTACCTTGCACACACACTAAATAGCTCCTATGGTAGAAATAGCAGGGCTGATTTTACTCATCAAAAAAATGCAACTTGGAGGCCATAAAGCATATTGGCGTAATATGCCTCCACCTCAGACTCTGACTCCAAACACTCAATGATTAATGCAGTCTTTCAGTTTGTGTGGACTTTTGGCAAAAATCCTTTAAGGACAATTAAAATTAAATATTGGGTCTAAATATTGGGGACTAACCCATCAACGAGCTTCACCACTGAAGCCTAGAACTTTCCACTTGCCTCAGAGCAGTCTCATGGTTTACTGTGACCTACATTTTTCATATGCTAACCCAACAGTCAATCACATGTGAAATCCATACTTCAACCTTGAATGAACCACATTTTTTTAATACCAAAGTGGAATGTTATCCCTGTAACTTTAGCCAAGGTTCTATACCAAATCTTGAATTGCATTAAGTGTTAAAACACTGTGTGATCGTTGTGCACACACTGCATGCGTATTGAGACACGCATACAGAAAAAGAAAAGGAAAATCTACCATGTAAACAGCATGTTCAGAGTATGCAAAATAGCCATTGTCTAAGCCAGGACAAGACTTGCTGGCCTGGTGGCTGAAATGGATCGCAACGTGTGGGTATGTTAATTTTGGTTTAATAAGCAGACGCCATCGAGCGTTTGTGCCATTGATTACATGACTACCCTGCTGCCCCTTCTGCCAACACCTGTTGTGGGCCATCTGTTAAGAAACAAAATGAGGCATGAATAGGAAAGGGGGGCAGTGACATGGGCAGAGCCCATTCTTAAAAAAAAAGTAAAAATCTAACCCTCAATTTGCCTAGTTCCACTTTTTGTTATGCTTGTGCTACATTTCATATCACATTAAAACATTGATGTGGGATTAAACAATAACGTAGGATTCTTAATATTGACCATAATTTTGTAGATGATAAAAAAAAAACGTTCTCTTTTCCAAGCTTAATATGCAGAGAAACTGTATAAACCTTTCGCAAGTTAGTTACTATCAACCAAATTATTTAAATTACACAAAGGAATCTGGAAAATAATAAATTAAAGATGTATTTATCAACCAACAACAACAACAATAATAATAAAAAAAACTAATCATAACGTCTTATGGGCCTGAATAAACACACGTTCATGGTTTAATATGTGGTACATCAAAAGTGAGATATGCAAAAAAAAGCTTTGTTTCATATAGACCATAAAAATGTGGGCCAGACAAAAAAACTAAACAAAACTACAACATAACCTTTAAAGCCAGAAGTGATGTGGCAATGGCCAGTATTTCCTAAAAGGATCAAACCCTGCTTTTGACACACGCAACATAAAAGTTCTATGCATGATCAGCCCAATGTGTGCACTCCTATACACAGTTTTAAATACTAAAGCAAATAAATTCTAAATAGACGTAGCTTCAGTGGCAGTTTTCCTGTCTCTCATGCAAAGTCTGTGGCCTATATTTTTTTTACTAGCATGTGTCAGTGTTCTAACAAACAGGAAATAGGGGTTACCGCTGAAGTGTGTCCCTGCACACATATTGCAGGCAAATTTACATGCACATTCAGCTATTGTAAATGTCACATTTATGTATTATAATACTATAATTTCCTGTCTTGGAGTTTATGCAATTGTCTTATATTTCACATATTTATTTTGAAACATAACATTGCATGTTATACTCATAACATTAAATTACTGGATTACGTTACATTAATTCAAATTAGCATAAGGTTTTTTTAAAAAAAAAAAAAAAAAAAAAAAAAAAAAAAAAAAGGGCATCATAAGTGCAAAGAAAGCAAGTCAGAAAGAATCAAATATTCAAATATATAATAAACAGAATCATAAATCTTACATCCTAAACAGAATGGCTGAACAGCTGACCATGCTTATAATTTAGTAGTTTGTAGTCAAAGACCACGATATGCATTTCATCAGGTACATCTTGAAGTATGACCGGGTTTGTCCTCTCTGAAAATTACAACATGTAGAACCACAGAATCACCAACTACAGGCCAGTACAGGTCTCTTTTTCCAATGAGTTCTCCAAGACATCAAGCACACTCTATCTCTGTTTCCAAAGTTTGACTTGGTTGATTTCCTGTTTTTACTTTAAGAATTAAAGAGGTTGAGTGTCCCCCTTCTGAAGCTGATCCAACCCTGTACAGAAACCATATATCCACAGAAAAGCAAGGCAAAAAGCAAGTCTGAAACAAGGCCATACAACAATTCATTCCTTACAGGCAATATACAATTAAATTCTGTCTTCATTCTGAGCCAGAACAGTTGGGAATTTGCCCATGTTTAGTGGTCTGTGGTGTACTGGCCCCTGTAACTGAACTGGTTTGGCAACAGACATTCAAAGTCAGGAGTAGGCCAAATAAAAAACGTTTGTACAACTAACAATTACTGTCAACAGCCAATGAAGCCTACACGACCTGACAGTTGCCCTAAATGTGTAGCTAAACGTGTCGTGGTTACACTACGCTAGAAATGTAAATGCTGCTAAAGCTGTTCTTAAAGAAAAGAATTAAGATAAAATGAAGAAAGATACAGCCTTATTTGCTGGGAAATGAAAAACTAAAAGACTATATGACATATCAGGAAACTCTCAACACTGTGACCAAATTTATCATGGTTCAGTGGCTAAAAAAATAACTATTCATAATAAGTGCAAGGAAGGTTAGGCAGAACTAGTTCTAAATTATCTGAAACACGTGCCCCCATAGATGTACACCACTTAAAAACTCCTCACGGCCAAGTATAATCTTTCCAGGTCGATAGAAATCATCAATTTGTTAAAGAATATATGAAATTATATGGCCCATATAGTTCTAGACTGGTCTCAGATCAGCTGAAGCAGTTAGCCTGTCTGTGTTTTAATTAGTCAGAAAGCTCAGGATGCCATTTTTAGAGATCAGGAAGAACTTGGAGGAAGCAGTCAAGAAGTATAATGTTTTGCTTTGACTGAAGCAGATATATGGAGCCTTGAGTTACATAGATAATTTCTAGAACCTTTCACTTAAAGTACCCCTATTATGCCTTTTCAAATATGATCTTTCATTCAGTGTGTCATGTAGCTGTATGTGAACATGAAGATGCAGTATCCTGGGAGAGTAGGTTTGTTTTATATGCCTTCTGAAAGATGAATCTAGAAAGAATGAGTGGTTAAGGTTAATTTTTTCAACAACACCTCTGCAGTACAATCTTGTGTTGTGTTCGCCTCATTTTACTGATGGCTGCTTTTCTAATCTTGGAATACAATGCAATATTCACCAAATGCTTGGTCTTAAAAGATGGATCAGTGCCCAGTTTATTTGGACCAGCTTGCTCCTCTGAACTTCTACCTGTAAGTATGATTAATAATCCACCTAGTGGATCGGTAACAGAAAAAGATTAGAATTGTTGACGACTCGTTTAGGCGAATGTGAGACGACTCTTTTTTTTTATATACAATAACTTTATTTATAGTGCACTGTCGGCATCACAACTTTGCAGATAGTTTATGTTCACATACAGTTACATGACACACTGCATGAAAGATCATATTTGAAAAGGCATAATACGGGCACTTATCCCCATGTTGTTCCAAACCCATAAAAGCTTTGTTCATCACCAGAACACAATCTAAAATATTTTGGATGAAAACCAGGAGGCTTGTGACTGTTCCACTGACTGCCATACAATTTGCACTGTAAAGGTCGAGAAAAGTATTTATTAACAATATTAACAAGGTTGAGTAAGTGATTAATGACACAATTTTCATTTTGGGTTGGAGTAACCCTTTAAGTATAAAATCCCTACGGGAACCTGCAGATCTTGGATAATTATTATATATATGTGATATATTATCACAAAGCATTCTGAAAATTCAAGGAAGCACAACTAATGAAGTGTTTCTACTTAATTAACTGAACTTAACTAAATCCCATATAGTTTTGCCATATCACTGTAAAAAATCATTTAATTTTGTGTTAAATTACATGTCAGAGTCTCATAAAGTAAACTCCCTTGACACCATCAATCAAACACTGCTAATTAAAATCTGTTAATGCAGAATGGATCCACAGACTAAAACAAGAGGCTTGTATTCAGAATATTCTCTTTTTCATCTGTTTTCCGGTCTGTATGGACCTCACAATTCCTGTCAAAAGCCAAATGCACCTATTAACTAGACAGCCAACGTACTGGTCTATAGATGTGGTGAGGTGAACTCTGGTGTTCAACATTAAGAATGCTACTGGTGGACTCATCTTTCATTCTGCTCACCCATTGAGAATTCAACCTTTGCCATTACTTGCCACAAGCAGATGGTGACGATGTAACATCCCCATTTGTTTATGTTCCGTGTTTTGGTCTTTTCTTTCCCCATGTGCTCTTTGTTTCTCCAGGTAACCCAGTTAATGTTAATTAGTCATTCGTGTCAGGTGTGTTCCGCTTGTTATCTGTGATTGTCTTCCCTACTTAAGTTGACCTCTGTGATTCAGTTTTGTCCGTCATTGTTGATGTCATAATGTGTGTTTCTCTGCTCCTTCGTGTTCATGGTGAGAATTAAAGATGTTTAACTGTTACGACGACTCTCTACATTCTCTTCCTACAACCACACGTTACAGACGAAGGGTGTTAAAATACTGCTTTCTACAAAGTACCTTCTAGAAATAAAATAGCCTGTGTGAGATCTGTAGTCAAACCCAAAAAGCCATCCAAAAGCACTATGGAGGATAAACAGCTCATTATCATTATCATTTTCCGCATGCACTCTACTGTATATCATGCATTTTAATAACCAGCATCATTGTTCAACAACTTGTTTCTTGCATTTTTACACAGGTCATTGTGACTTGCAGTATCATATATCCATCTCTCAGTAAATCTATATCTGTCAAAACAAAAAAAAGAAGATACATTACACTTTTGTTCCTAATTCATTTGTCTTGGTCGCATAATATGGGGAATGTCCTATATATGGTATGCAACCTTTCAGAAGATGTGAGACATTTGAATTGTCCACATCAATTCTAACAGTACTCAGCACTGAAATATAACCCATGTAATGTACCTAATAAAATAATTACAGTGTCTAATAAAAGTTAATGGCCAACTAAATCATCAAAGGCATTTTTTTTCCATTTGGAGCATGACAAGTATTACATATAGATGCATTTACAATATGTTAAAAATGCTGCAGCTGCAACAGCTGCAGTAGAATAAAATATTACAGCAAAAAAAAAAAAATCAGCTGTTCTACAGATGTGGTAAGACTTGCTGTGAAATGATTGGGTCGATCAATGAGGAAGTGGTGTTTATCTGAAAAAGGAACTCAAACAGGTATCATATAACATTGTTGATGTAACTGGAGATGACAAAAGTATTTGTAATTGGTTTATAACCATGCTCAAACACAACTGAAAGATCCGTTTTCTAGATAAATTGCTAACTGCTGTTACTGGAAAAAAAATGACTGGAAGTAATCTGACACTGACTGAAAAATGGAATCAGAAGTTAAACAGAGGAACAGAACAGATCTGTGCTGAATACACACAGGTCAATTAGCTTCCATGATAATGACAACAATTAAACAACAGGAACTGTATTGTCATGCAACACAAACTCATGAAAATGAACACAGGAAGACATTCAAACAATGCTGATTAGATGTTTATAATCAACCCACAGAAAACATCTGAAGCCATTTTTAACATTTGGGTCCAGTGTAAACTAATTAGAAGAACTGATTATCAAAATGCCTGATTTCTAGAAACTAAGAGCAGTGATGACACACACCCCACACAAAGAAAAGAGAGGGCCAGGAGGAGGAGAGAAAGGGAGGGGGGTAGAAGAAAGTAGAAGGAGGGGTTCACTGAGCTTATCATCTGTTTCAATGCACAGACAAACAAGAGAAAGAGAGGTTTTAAAACACAGTACAAAACTACACAAACGCTAGCCAAAATCTCCCCTTCTTTTCCTCTCCCACTTGCTTCCTTTTCTTACTGGCAAGAACACAGTGAGGACACCTGGGAAACTTGTGAATGCAGCAACACACACACACACACACACGTCGCTCTGTAATAGCGCTACAGCCTATCTGAATGAGTCTCTGGAAAGAGACGTAAAACTCATGCACAGAAAGCCTGTTTTAACAGAAGTAAACATGGAGAGCAGATAGTGACTCACCCTTCCTTTAGTAGCTCTTGCTGTCTTTCTTTATCTCTCTTTCTGTCTCTCTTTCTCTGTGCCTGAGTCAGCCTGCAACACCAGCTGGACTCACAGCCACGCCCACTCCAGGGTCATGTGACCTCAGAACAGCCAAGCAGCACTCATCACCCATTCAAACAGGCTATAGTAGAATCTGTCATGGTGTGTGGCTCAGGTTTTGCATGCACTGTAGGGACCAAATGTCTCCACAAACGTAGAATGATTTTGCCTAGTATAGTTTGTGGAAGAAAGAACATGGTTAATAAACCGATTTATGATGTCTTCAGAGACTTTGTGAGGATCAAATGAGTGGGGTGAATAGAAAGCATCATGATCTCAGAATGAAAACAATGGAAGTCAAAAGGAAGTCCCCACCATGATATAAAAATAAGAACTTAAATGTGTATTGCCATGGGAAAGAGTACTTTAAATCTGTGCACGCAGGAAGTCATTAAACAGCACAAATCTTTAAAAGAATGAAGGAAAGCCAACTACCAGTGTACAGTGGATTACAATGATTATACTCAACAGTTCTTCCGCAACACACTGATGCAGTTTCTGAGAGCAACCACATCCAGTCACCTGCACCTATTGTATAGCACACACTGATCAGATATGATAAAATGGCATTCTACACTGAATGAAACAACAGTCATGTGTGCGCAATTTTGTTCCGTTTTTGAAACCTGTTTTTAAAACCAATTCAAAAGAAAGGAATCAGACACTGAGTTTAATGAGAGAGAGATTTTAGGGTACAAGAAGTAGCCTGTCAGGATATGTTAGCGTGTAATTCTGAATACATCTGAGAATATCTGCATTATTATGTTACTCATGAACTCGTATAGGCTCATTGGAACCATAGACCAGAGAAAGACAAGGAGAGAGGGTGGGAGAGAGACGGCAGTCTACTTCCTGTAGTCATTTAGGGTTTCTCTGCTTATCTTAATTACGCGTATACATGAGAGATTGGTCCTTAGAGGTTTGACAACATAACTTCCTGTCCATGATAACTACCATTAACATCCAACTGAGCAGTTGTTCTTCACACATAGTCAGCCTATTCCTGAGATTCTAGGCTGGAATTATTTGTTGTTTTAGAGTGAATGTTTGTGTTGGTTTCCTCACAGGAAGTTATCACAAAGCAAATGAGGGTATATTACTGCCCAGTAGCAAAATGAAGAAAAAACAGTCAGAGAGGCAAAAGGACAGAGAGATAGAGAGAGCAGAGGAGGAAGTATGTGCTGTGCAAGATTAGATATGATAGTGAGAGACATGCATTATAATTACAGCATATGGAATTGATTCCACAGCTTTCTTAGAACTGAGGTAGTGAGGATGACTCATTCTTAAACCCTGCAGAGATTTAAGACCCTCTGGAAGAGGTTTGGGTTTTTTAATACCTTTCTGTCCCCTGGTGTTTTTCTGTCCTACTCAACCGAAATACATTTAGTTTAAGGGTTGATATGTGGGTATAGTAAGCATGTCACCTTAAAATGCCTTATGTCTCAAGGGTTCAATACAGTGATAATCCGCAACAAGCATTGATTACTAGAAAGCGTTTAAGATTGGCTTTATTGGTTTAAACTAATTTACTCTGTGTCCAAATATGCAAAGCTTGTACTTGTACTCTGTATTACCAGGAATATATTTGAATTTGCACAGTTGCATGTTTTTCAGAGCACTTTTTTTTACTCTTGAAACAACTCTTGAAAATTACGAGTTTCAACAGATGTAAGATCTGAGTTTGCTGTAAACACAATGGCTGCGTATGAATTCAAGCAGAAAAATACTGCCTCCACAGGCAGTAGGAAGTCAACAAAGCTTGTCTAAATCTTATGTCACATCCTATGTACTGCAACACCTTCATCTTTTTTTTCATTTTTTTTTTTCATGTATAGCTTGTATCATGTTTTTGATTCTGTGAGAGCTGAACTAAAAAAATTAAATGCGATCTAAAAGTTGGTTTCCTTTATGTGTAAAATGCATTTTGAACAACTTTTTTTTTTTTTTTTTTTTTTTGTTAGCAAGAAATAAGTTTTAATGTTCAATTAAAAAAAAAAGTTTGTTTGAGATCATTTTACTGCTTCAGAAATCTGTTTAAAATAATTTTCTTAAGGCACCTTTGTTCGCAAATGCAGCCTGTGAATTTATTGCAACAAGGCAACTGCCTTTTGGACACTGTCAATGTCTCCAGTTCCTTCCTTTACAACTGGCTGCTTACAAAATGACCTGTTTAAAGCCCTGTACAAAAGCAAAATAATTCAAAAGAAAAAAACAACCTTAGGACAGTTTGTTCATTTATTAAAAATGTTTCTCTGAGGAATAGTGAAAGACAGACATTTCATTGTACACATTTTTGTTGCTAATTCATTCCAGTTGTGTGGTCACTTCCTGCACTGCTTCTAATTCGGTTACAGTTACTCAGACACAGTTCCACATCTAAACTCCCATGAATCACCACATAAGTAGCAGTGTTGTTCATCTCATCTTTGGAATTAGTAGAGAATAGAACCTCCTAGAGCTAGATGAACTGTGCTGTTCAGTATTCTGAGGTTGAATTATGAGGTCATAATGTGCAGATCACAAAGGAAACATAAGGTAGGTTAAAGGTTACTTTGCACCCCCCACTGAATAAATAATTTCTCTTTCTCTCACTCCAACACACACACATCAAAGCTTTTCACTGGGGTCCACAACAAAAACACAATGAAGTCAGGCAACTGGGGGGGAGGGGAGAAGTACGTCCAAGATTGTGGTTCAACTAACAGCCATAAATGATGTTGCTTGTAATTAAAGATGTACAAGAAACCTTACACTTTATTTGTAACTGCACAAAAACTTAAATGCATTCAATGCAATGCACTTTATGTATCACTCTCTACAATGTCAAACATGTAACGATAACTGATATCACTAGCCTTTGGCTTGACTGTTAAAACAGCAAAAAGCTAATAATGTGTTCGCAATCACAGACAGCTACCGATATAAAAAAGCTGCAAACTGATGGGACTGGTTACAAGTTTAAGGCAATAGAAAAAAAAGGGCCTCAGCAATGTTGTTGATTAATGAAGAATTTGCACATTATACATTACATTATAATAATGATATAATGCATATTTACTAAACTATGAGGGTAACATAATCACATTTAAGACACAGGCCTATGACTGGTTTGATTTCTGTCAAAAGGCAAGATAGAGGCACAAATAGTTACAGATAAATATACAAAAAGTAATATATTCTGCACACTTTCATTTTTTTTATTTTTTTATTTTTTTGCTGTGAGATAGAACTTTATTGCCCTTATCATCATGTCTGGTTTACAGTCTGATATTCTAAATTCATTCCATGATATACTGATGAACATTAATAAAAATGTTTTCTTATACACACACACACACACACACACACACACACACACACACTCAGTACACATATGACATTTGAGAAAAAAAAAAGAAAAAAAAAAAGACTATCGAAGAAGATACAAGAAACATTGTAATAGGACAATGATGCCTCAAACCCCTTCAAAATTGTCACCTTGGGACCTCACACAATTCTCCCTGCATCTCTTCCACTGTTCAAAACACTCTCATGTTTTTTTTCCAGAAACTTATTGATGGTCTGGAATATCTTCCATTCCAAAGGTGTTTTTCAAAGGCAATCTTCTATGATAAATTGTTATATTTTTCATATTACAATGGTGGATACTTTGACAGCCCTTGTATTATTTTATTTCACTTATAGTGATGCTGTACAATGATAAACGTCAAAAGAGCACAAAAAAGCATTTTGAGCAAAATGCTCATTGTTATTTTAGTCAAGCAGCTGTATTAAATTAATCATTCAAACATACATAAGAAATTAAGAAAATATCTGTATTTATGAGCTGTACACGTTTTAAAGTTACTTAATGTTAGGTTTTATTGTACAACCTCTTACAAGAGTAAAGAAAGAAAAAAAAAAGAACTACATTTTACTGTTAACTAGCATACAAATCAATAGCACAATGGCTGTTTATTAGTAGAAGGCATATAATAATTTTTCTTCATGAACATATTTTAGATCCCTAAACAACTAACTGTTAATAAGCAGCAGATTAGAATTTTACTGAGGCAAAATTCATAGTTAACAGCTAATAGAGAGAATAGAACCTTAAATGTATAATTTCTGTCTAATCTGGCCCTTACATAAGTACCCTTATGTATTATAATTGTTTTTTAAAAGTGTTCAGTTTTTTTTTCCTATTATCTTTTAATTTTCAAAGACAGGAGGAGAGTTTAGGAAAAAATCTTTGAATATAGTCAGTATTTAATATGGTGCTTAATACTTAATTGTATTTACTGCTTCTCTCATGAGTTCACTTAGTTCTGAGTTCTTAGAATTTAGCTCACTGTTGTGACATCATAATGGAGATTCTGTTGTGGCAGCTCTTAACTGCTGTTCTGACTATTTCTTCTGTTGGTGTGTTAGGAGTGAAAAGATCGAAAGCTACTTTCGTGACTTTCAGCAAATATTGATGACAAATACTGAATTCACTTGCATCATTCAGTATCCACAATGGCACAATTTTGCAGTGTATTTAGACAACTTTTTGAGTGTTTTCCTCACTTGTTGCCCAGAAGGCAGACCCCTTTGAGGGCACAGCAGTGTGCAGTGCAAGAACGGGCGGCACTACAGAAACTTCCAGAGGCATCATTGGCAAAGGTAGCTGAGAATGAGGCCTTTGACTTCACTGCTAAATACAGGAAGCGCAGGAGGAGACACTGCCAGGTAATTTACCTGAAAAGTACTAGCTGAAAAAAAAAATTGCTAGCAAATTTCACAGTTAATTACAAAGAAACATCAACACATTGAATTAAATGTGAAATGCATAAAATGTTTAAAACAAAAAGACATAAGACAAAGAAATAGTATTGTCTTGTATAAAGTACTAAAACAATCTTTATTCACAAACTTGAAACATCGTTTACCCTTTCAGTCGAACCACTTCGACGGTACGTATGGGAACTCACCAGAGAGACCTATTTGCCTTTGTGCTTTTACTAAAGGCCAATGAATATTGGCGTGCACTGATTGTGCTCAGGTGCCGCTCATTACTGCGTGAGTATAAGAAGGCACGTGCAAAGTGCACCTGCAGCTTTTCGCTTCAGAGCCGTTGCCTTGGAGTGTGTTTCGTATCCCCTGCTGTTTCCTGACGTAGTGTTTGCTGGTGGAGATCGATTTTAATCTACAAGAAGTTCCCGCAAATCCTGCTCTCTCGTCTCTCAGCGTTTCTGGGCGGCTGTCAGCTGATCCTGCGGGCTGGTCGCCTTGTTCAAGACGGGCTGTGCCAGCCATTGCCATATCCAGTGAGCAAAGACCCCTGAGTGTACGGAGTTGCCGCGTTGGGTCTCCCTCGTCCAATGCCTGTAAGCTCTCGTCCGCTCTCGCGGGGAAGGCTTACGGTGCTGCTGGACAGGCTGCCACCGCCTTGCATGCTATGGCTACACTCCAAGTGTACCAGGCGAAAGCTCTCAAAGAGCTGCACGAGCGCGGGCCTGACGAAGGGGGGATGTGGGAACTCCGTGCTATGGGCGACGAAGGTCACAGCGCGCACCCTTGGTCAGGTGATGTCCACTGCGGTGGTCAGGAAGCGTTCCTGAGACGGGCAGCCCGGAGGTGTTGAAATCTGCTCTCCGGTCGACGTCGAGAGCATCTCCGTCCCCACTCCTGGAGGAAGGCCAGGAGACTCTGTGCATTTAGCTGCCGTCGGCCCACGGGTCGGCGGTACCCACAATTTCACAGAAAGAGTAATTTCTCACACCTCCGGGCCCAGTGTCCAGAGGTCTCCATCTAACCAAACCTCTCTCATTTCAGATGCGGACCCTGGACGCTGTGTCGCCAGCCAGGTAGACAGGTAAGCGCTGCGCAATACAGTCAGACGAACAGTCCCTGTCCCCGTCCCGCTATGGGCTGCCCCACTACTGGCACGGCAGTCAGCGCTCCGCTAATACCCCTGTCAACGCGGCTCCGTGCCTGGATAGCGCTCCCCAGCTCCTCGCAGCGGTTAATTCGGACGGTACGCCTCGGCTATGGGATAAAGTTCGCTCGACGCCCGCCCCGGTATCGCGGCATTCGCTCTACCTCGGCCAGCACAGAGAGCCAAGCCACCGTACTGCGCGCGGAGATTGCTGTCCTACTGGCGAAGGAAGCAATCGAGCCGGTCCCTCCTGCCAAGATGAGGTCGGGGTTTTGTAGCCCTTATTTCATCGTGCCCAAAAAGAGTGGTGGGTTGAGGACGATCCTGGATCTGAGAGTTCTGAATTGGTCTCTTCTCAAGCTGCCGTTCAAAATGCTCACTCCAAAGCGCATACTAGCATGCATTCGGAGCCAGGATTGGTTTGCAGCCATAGACCTGAAGGACGCGTACTTTCATGTTTCGATTCTGCCTCGCCATAGACCCCTTCTGCGGTTTGCGCTCGAGGGTCGAGCATATTTTGTGTCAACTTTGTGTCGCCACCTTTTCAGCCCGTGGGACAATCCTGCGTTCCTACGGGTCGGGGTACCCCTTGGACAGGTTTCGAGATATGTTGTGGTCAACACAAATGCCTCTCTCTCGGGCTGGGGTGCTGTATGCTGTATGGTCCCTGGACAGGTGTCCGACTGCTTTGGCACATCAACTGCCTAGAGCCGATGGCAGTGTTTCTCGCGCTGCATCACTTTCTTCCCATGCTGCGTCACAAACACGTGTTAGTCCGGACGTGCTAGTGATATTCATATCCAACCTGGAGAATGGAGGCTCCACCCCCAGGTAGTCCAGCTGATTTGGAATCACTTCGGAGAGGCCAAAATCGACCTCTTTGCCTCTCCCGAGTTGACTCTTTGCCCGCTGTTTTATTCCCTGCACAAGTCCCCTCGGGCGCTTGGCAAGGACGCGCTAGCATGCATCTGGCCTCCAGCTCAAATATGCCTTTCCCCCAGTGAGCCTCCTTGCACATACACAAACACAATGCTTGTAGCGCCGCATTGGCCCTCGCGGACGTGGTTTCTAGACCTCACGTTCCTCGCGGCAGCCCCTCCCTGGAAAATCCTCTGGAGGAAGGACCTTCTTTCTCAGGGGATGGGCACCATATGGCACCTGCGTCCCGATCTCTGGAACCTACACATGTGGCTTCTGGACGGGACGTGGCAGACTTCTCCAGCCTCCCAAGCGCTGTTATAGATACCATCACTTAAGCGCGAGCCCCCTCTACGAGGCAGGCTTACGCTCAGAGATGGAGTTTGTTCGTCGATTGGTGTTCCTCCCGTGGAGAGGACCCACAGAGATGCACGATTGCAGCGGCTTTCCTGCAAAAGAAGTTGGAGCGCAGGCTGTCCCCTTCGACTCTCAAAGTTTCCTGTACGCGCACTGCGCCTCTACATTGACCGAACTCAGAGCTTCAGACGCTCTCAGCAGATCTTTATCTGCTTCGGTGGCCAGCAGAAAGGGAATGCGGTCACCAAACAGAGGTTGGCTCACTGGGTGGTAGAAGCC